>ML822880.1:16123-29728 GCA_009831015.1 Picea engelmannii
TATATATATATAAACCATCTCTACGTTTCATCGTCGGATAAATTAAAAAAGATAAAACATAATGTAATTAATTAATTTATGATGAATTAATAGAGTACGATTTATTTAATATTGAAGGTAAAATATTAAAGAGGAAGCTTTAGGGAAAAAAATTTGGGGAAAATTGGGAGGGAAAATTTGAGAAAGGGGAATTTTTGGGAAAATTTGGAGGGAAACATTTTTGGGGAAAATTTAGGGGAAATTTTGGAGGGAATATTTTGGGGAAATTTTGGAGGGAATATTTTGGAGGGAAATGTTCATTCCACAAGCTATACGAATTCCATTGGGAGGGTGGGCATTTGCACCATTCTATGTTTGTAGTGAGCAGTGATGGCTTCATCAGATAGACAAGATTTTATTTCTGAAGCATCAACATCTTGTTCACATGCCTCCTCTTTCGAGACTGAAAAATGTGGTGGGAATACTACTAATGTAAATGAGGAGTCTTATGTTTCACCTAGTGAGAAGTGTGATCATAGTGCAAGAAATGATATTGAGCATATTGATCAGGAATGTCCTAATTCTGAATACTTTGAAGGCACCAATGATGAAGGGGAGGAATATGGTGAAAATGACTATGAAGATTTTCCTCCAAGTGAACATTTTCAAGGTACTACTGATGATGATGAATATTTTCCTCTAAGGGAGGATTTTGAAGGTACCGATGGGGATGATGAAGAGTTTCCTCCAATTGAGGATTTTCAAGGCAGTAAAGAAGATTAATATTTTCCTCCAAGTGAGGATTTTCAAGGGAGTAAAGAGAATGATGAAGATTTTCCTCCAAGTGAGGATTTTGCAGGTACTGATGAGGACAATGAAAATTTCCCTCCGAGTGAGGATTATCAAGGTAGTAGAGAGGATGATGAATATTTTCCTCCAAGTGAGAATTTTGAAGGTACTGATGAGGAGGATGAAAATTTTCCTCCTAGTGAGGATTTGCAAAGCACTAATAAGGATAATGGATATTTTCCTCCAAGTGAGGACTTTGAATGTACAGATGAGGAGGAAGAAGATATTCCTCCAAGTGAGGATTTTGAAGGGACTAATGAGCATGATGAAGATTTTCCTCCAAGTGAGGATTTTAAAGGGACTGATGAGGATGGTGAAGATTTTCCTCCAAGTGAGGATTTTCAAGGGACTAATGAGGATGATGAAAAATTTCCTCCAAGTGAGGATTTTGAAGGTACTGACATGGATGTTGAAGGTATTTTTCTAGCAAGAGAAATTAAACGTTCCAATGAAAATGATGAAGACTTTCCTCCAAGTGATGATTTCCAAGGTACTAATGAGAATGTTGAATATTGTCCTCCAGGTCAACATTTTGAAGGCAATCATGAGGATGATGTAGAATTTCACTCAAGTGGGGATTTCAAAAGTAGTGAAGATGATTATGTCGATGGTGGACACTTTCTTGTAGGTGATTGTTTTGTTGTTGATGATATTGATATTCCTCTTATCAATGATGCACCTTGATCATCCGAGTGAGGTGAAGGAGGAGGAAGAGGAGGAGGAAGTACTGAAGAAGAAGCGTAATCACCACCTTGATCAACATCACCACCCTAATCTGCAACATCAACAGCTTGATCTGCAACATCGCCATGATGACCTGCACCCTGATCAACATTATCACCTCGAGGATGAGGAGGCGGTACTGAAGAACAAGTACCTCCATCACCCAGAGGAGGACTAGGAGGAGGTACTGAAGTAGAAGCACCTCCATTACTACTCTGATGATCATCATCACCACCCTCATCATCATTAGTGTTGGACAACGTGCCATCCCTCATCCCTACTAGTAACCTGGTAGCTCCAATGATATGACTCATAAGATACATCATATTGTGTGGCAAGTCCATCTAGATCTGTAAGATATTAGTTTCAGCCATGATGTCTCTCATCTAGACAAGGCGAACTCCTGTGCCAACCAAAACTGCACTCATTCTGTCACACAACTCCATCCTATCTCTGAGATCTTGCCTACACAACATGTCAGGTGTTATATGCAGCTGAGGACCCTAACCTGCCACAACCTCAACCATATCCTCATCTTCAAAAGGTGGTGGGGGAGGAGGCATGGCTCCAACAAATGTTCCAACATCTGTAAAATATAACACAAGTTCATAATAATCAACAATTTCATTATAAAATTTAATAAAATACGTTAAAGAACATGCTATAATAAAATTTATTCAAATTAAGTAAGACAATAAAATGAAAGTACAATATTAATTTAAATCTTACCTTGCTCATCTGGTGGCTCATCCACTATGAAGAGGACGTTGAGACATCCTTGCAAATCCATCCCCATGTAAGGGCTCAACACCATCATGAAAACACGATCTACCTCATTGGATACTAGATCAAGTGCCTCCCTAGAAATCCTAGTTGGAAAATCAGGCATGCCCCTCTTGGGCATCATCTCGCCCCACATGTGCATCCTCA
This sequence comes from Picea engelmannii, assembly GCA_009831015.1. Taxonomy (NCBI): domain Eukaryota; kingdom Viridiplantae; phylum Streptophyta; class Pinopsida; order Pinales; family Pinaceae; genus Picea; species Picea engelmannii. The sequence continues at coordinate 18,605 of ML822880.1, forward strand.
CTTCAGTCATCGGACTAGGAGGCCGATGGAAAAAAACTAGGTCTCGTCTCTAGAAACCTCTCAAAAAACAAACAAAATAACTCTGAAGCGAATGGGAATTTCTCCCTCCCATCTATCATAGCATGACATCTATCTAGTGCTATAAAACACTGCCTCAAGAAAATGTCATACCACCTAATAAGTCGTGGCCTCTATATCAAAGAATCCACATAATATAAAAGCGTGCAACTAATGCATTGACCATCACCAATAAAGTGTGAAATGGTCGACAATAACAGTGAGAGACACTTAACGTTCTCTGCACTGAATGAGGCGATCTGTAATTGTCCACCAGCCACTTGAAAATCACTAGGAGAAGACATATCACGTGCAATATACCTTTGAGATTAGGAAAGCTTACTCTCAACTACAACACCCACTAGGACATTAGGAAACTGGGGAAAATCCTCCCCTCTCCTAGATATCCCAGTGACAAAATAAATATCCTACTCAGTGGGATGATACCACTAATGAGGACCAAATCTGAATGCTTGTTGATGGTTATCCCATCGATGGATCAATTGTGCAAGAAAGGCGGAATTCCCCTTCAAGGATGTAGCCTTCTCTTAGTACTTGAGGAGGCCTACATTCCTTAAGAAGAGTCGCATAGCTGCAATACTAGGCTGAGGGTGCGATTGTTACTTCGGAAACACCGGTGCATCATTGGTAAGTATGCACCAGTGCATTCTATAATACAACGCACTATTTAAAACATATTATACATGATCGGTGCACCCTGTAAAATTTATAGGGCGCATCGCACGCGGTATGAGCTAAACGACTTGAATGCGTCGTGAAAAAAAAAGAAAAAAAAAAAAATGCAAATTTAACTCAATTTCAAAATTTAATCCACTAAAAAGACAATGTACAAAGAAATAAAGAATTTACCCAGACATTTTCTCATCGAGGAGGCACCGTTGAGATGTAGTGAAAAAAATAAAATTTTCCCATCGTATGGAAACATTGGAATCCCACGAACCGATCACCGAATGAAAACTTTGCAAGAAACGGAAGAAATGAAGGCAATGTGCTTCAATTGGGAAAAGGAGGCACAGGTGCTTGAGAGCTTCTCTGCACTGGAAATAGTAAAAATGTTTTTTTACTGCCATTTTTATTTTAATTATTTAACCTTGTTCTGGTGCGCTCAAGTTAAGCGCATCGGTGCAAACAAATGCAAATATTTCACCTTTACTTTTTAAAAACATTGTGATGGTGCACCATATGGAGCACACCGGTGCTCGCTAATGACAAATGTGCATCGATCTATTTTTTTTTTAAAACACAAACTATGCAGTTGTGTTTTGCACACCAGTGCACCTGTCGCATGCGCACAGTGCCCACGATCTTTTTAATCATCGATTTTTATTTAAACGATGTTCTGGTGCACGTGTGTTAAGCGCATCGGTGATAAATGATGGATATAGTGCATTATTTCCTTTTAAAAACATGTGACAATTCCCCATATGGAATGCACTTGTAAGCCACTAGGAAAAAGTCGCACTCTTATGTATTTAAAAAAAACCCGCAGATTATGGAATTGTTTGTTGTGGACCGGTGCTGCAAGGGGACAATGGTGCATCGGTATGCACTTTGGAATAAAAATGCAAGACGATTAGGGTACACCGGTGCTTTCGATCTGCTTTTATATGATGTGCACCATTGTTTTATTTATTTTTTAAATAAATATACAATGGTGCACCATTTTCTATTAACACCGATGCATTTATATATGTTGGCACATCTGTGCGGTATAGCCTTATAAATGCATTGTTAAAAAAGAACACGCTAAAAAATCTATCTGCGCACCTCTGCTAGTGACCTTCGATAAAAATGGATTTTTGGGTTATTTTCATAGGGGCTTCCGCAAAAACCTCCGCTATAGGGTATTTTCCTTGTAGTGTATGCTTCATTTATTATATGTAACATCCCCGATTTGTTACGACTATAAGAAAAGAAAAAAGTGCAATTTTTATTTTAAACATGTGGTTCATCGTAGGGAAGACAGAGGCCGAGCATTTTCGAAATAAAAGGGGTTCAACAACAATAGCATCATCTAGACCCATTTAAGGACATCACATGTCACTTACAAGACATGGAACCTGGGTGGGGAGGATAACAATCATTCCTCACAACCATCCAAGCTACACCCATTTGAGATTATTAATATCTTTATTGAGATAATCTTAAGGCCTCATTGGATTCAAAAGATTTTTTTTTTTCTCAATAAAAATAACATACATATCCAATGGCTTCAAAACAACCATGATTTATCCAAAGGGAAATCATCTAAAGGAAAAATTTTATCCATAGATTTTGATTGAGCTATAGTTCATAATCCTTCTAAAAGATTTAAATCAACTCTTTTTGTCAATACTCCTATTATTCCTCGAGGTGTTCTTATAGAAAGAACTATGTAAAGACTCCATTACATGTTTGATAGCCTCCTTCCTTTAGGCTAAAATGAAAGATTCCAACAACTAGAGTGGGTATCCCTCGCTAGTAAATATATTCTTTTAATCTCAAAATCTCTCAAATGTTAAACATTTTGTTTTAAAGAGAGAATTAATTGATTAAATCAAATGTAGAGAAATATAATGTAACATTATTATATTCATGAGCATATCTATCCTTATAAATAATAGACATAAGATAAACCAATTATGACAAATTCATAATAGACATATAAGGAACCAATTATGACAATTTCATAAGAAACAACTACTTCAAGTACCAATAAGAGTGATATTCGTTGATATTGAAATATTAACAAATATATCCCAAATAGGAAAAATGTGTGATAATCGTAAAAAGGTGTGGTAATGTTTAACATTTATTGACCATAACTGAAAGCATACTAGCATTCAATAGTTACGAGTTCATTCATGGAACCCTAAAGGAGAACTTCAAATATTTTCAAAGCATGATAAGATATTAATCTCATAAAAAGGCATGTAAGTTCGCAGTGTGAAATCATGTGACTACGTAGTTAAGAGACAGGTGATATCGCAGCCAAATATGTATATTAAAATCACACTGTAATTTCACTTTAATTAATGTAAAATAATGTAAGTTCACCGTCAGCAGAACAAGAAAAATCGCAGGGTAATTCGCAGAGTAATTTCACCATCAATGAAATATATTGCAGAGGAAAATCATAGGAAAAATATAGAGGATCAAGCCGTCATGCGATGGATGAAATCATAGAAGGACTAAGGGAATGATGTCTGGTAATAAAGGCAAGAATCGTAGAGAAAAAAATGTAAAATTGTTGAGTTACAAATAAGAAAAAGGGGACGTTGTCAAACAAATGTTAACTGTCAATAATAAATTCAATCGTAGTCACAAATAGTAAAAAGAAAACGTTGTCCCCCAATTTTTATCTGTCAAGTAATAAATTCAATCGCAGTCACCATCAGTTAACAAAACATTGTGGTTAAAACGCCACAGGCTACACCATAGAAGACCCCTAATGAACATAAAGGATGCTACCCAAGGGTTATAAAAATCTTGGTGCAAGTAAAACAAAAATCGAGGTCTAGATATGTTAATACCATTTTCTATTACATATCTTGTATTGCTGAGTCGAAAATATTATTGTTGTCATTCAATTAAGTTGTTGCCTACGAAGGATGCGACATTAACTAAATGTAATTGGATGCAAGCCATCCAGGATCAGAGTAATGAAGGATGTAAATCGTTTAAGCAATGTAAAACACAGAGAAAAGAAGTAAATGCAGTCAATATGTGATAAACACATAGTAAAAGGATAAGCGTAAAACTATATGATTCGGCTCATATAAAATCGCCAATTATAAACGGGAACAATATACTAATTCATTGTATAAACATTTTTATAGTAGTCACTGTGTAAACTATTGATACTCATTTGCTGTAATAACTATTGATAAATATCTGTTGTATTATTAAAGGCATAAATCACTACCATCCTTAAACCTCCCCAGACTTGAACAATGTTAATTGCTTCACTATCAATCACTGGGTAATTAAAACATGAAATAAAATTGTTGTCTAGATAAATTTACTGTCTTAAATCTAAAATTGAAGACTATAATCACATATTTGTTGAAAATAATTCACATGTAATTAAATCGTTGTCAACAATCAATGCAGTCATTCCATATTATCGATGCTGAGATTTACCATTCAATAAAACACAGGGGTGATATAAAAATGCAGAGGGTATTGAGCTGATCGTAGAGAGAAAAGATAAACAATACATAGAGGTATTCAACCACAATAAGGTGCAAGACAATCAGTCAATAGGAACAATCAATGCAGAGACAAGAAAGGGGTAGACAGCTGGGCAAAAATATCCTTCGCTAATCATCCACGCACAAAAAAGCAGGGCATTAGAATCTATAGGTCTATTAACACCGAAGTGATGACCTTCGATTTGGCTCCTGGCCGACTACTCAGGCATGGACTGATGATCTAGGGATGAGGACAAAAGGTAAAGAACATTCTCTTCATAATAATCATTAAAACAAAACAGAATAGTCATAGCAAATCAGGGATCGGGTGCCAAGGAAATCAATTCAAGCAGCGAGCGTAAAACTATGATGACTTTAAGTTCTCAATTAAAAACGTTGAGTAAAACACTTTTATTTACACAATTAAAGGTATAGAAATGAAAACATAAGATCAATATTAATATACCATTCAAAATAAAATCATTCGTACCATAGTCCAAGGTGACACCTCCGAGTCATTGTCCCGTGCGCTCCTTCCGGCTCTTGCTTACCGACCGATGTGACTTCACCGATACCTCCCAGCCAATGCTAGGGGTACTCTTCTTCCCCCCTTAGCCCCCCGAGCCGTAAAGGGGCCACACACTCTAAACCAAATAACAACTAGCAACCAACTCGCCTCGCAAGGTCAAGCTACCACTCGTTACAGGAGCTGGGTATCCCAACTCCCACAAGATAAGTCAGTTAAGAAAAAAATTCTGTAGCGTAGCGTTACACATAAAAGAAGAGATCTATACTCCTCCTCCTCCATCTGTTTTATAGATTTTCTAAGTGATTTCTTTCCCAAATTCTCATTTAAATTATTTTTCATTAACTTAATTCAGAAAAACCTCCCCTGTACACATGTCACCCATCCCCCTAGTTGCACCAGAAATTAATTTCATTAATTATTTAATTACTCCTAATTTCCTCACCCTCCAAAAATCATTCCCAAAATCGTTCCTTGGTGTCCCCATATTCCCTTACACATTTTAAATGACTTACGGCCTTACTAAATTCCTAGTTGAGTTCAATTTAGAAAGTTCTTAAAGACAAGATTCCTTACTAAGTTAGTCATTCTACTTTTTCCTTATGTTTCCCCTTTTTCCCTTAGTTTCCTATTTCATGTAAGTTTCCCTCTTTTTTCTTTTATCTAAAACTCAAATTAGCAAGTGTAGAAAGATTACCTTTTACGCCTTTTTTCTTTTTAATTAATAATTTTTAATTAGCAAATGTAGAAAAACAATCAATTCCCTTTTAAAATTTCAATCCCTCAATAATTTGATTTTAATAAATTAATTGAATTTCTTACCCCCTTCTCGTCACATGTTAGTTATTATTATTATTATTATTTATTTATTTTTCACAAGTATCACTTAGACCTAAATTTTAATTTCACTAGGCTGGGTGACATTTTTATTAGGGAATTTGTTTTTAAATCTCACTTGACACATCATTTGTTCTAAGGTCGTCTAGGTTTATTCGGTTACCAGTTAAAAATGTGACATGCCCTTTAGGACGCACTATGTGCTCCAAGGGTGCCACTCGTCTCTTTCCATTTTCCTTGTGCGACGTTCCCTTCAGGACGCACTACATGCTCCAAGGGTGCCACTCGCCTCTTGACTGACTTGGTAGACATCAAAACCCATGGAGTCAATACTCCACTAGGTGATCTCTTGGGAGACTAAGGGCCTCTAAAGAATAAGGCCCCTGCCTTATTGTGTGCACCTTAGAATCATTGTGAGCGACTGTTGTAGTCTTCCCTCACAACATCGTGGGTCTTCTCAAACTAGGTAATCGTTAACCTACCATTGGAGCCACGGAGGGAGTGCTAGTAGGTTGTGGCAGGGATTTTGTCCAAATCTCTCCCTCAACATCTCTGGTTGTCGTGTGTGACCCCTCTACTCCACATGTGAGTCTGGTCAACAAGCTATCGTTAGCCCGCATCATCAACAAATCATGTCAGCAATAATAGTCAATCATCGTAACATCTAATCAGATGTACATATGTCATATCAACAACAATCAAACCCCATTAGTACACTCCCTGACTCAATCTGGAGTCCAAGGGTTTCATCAATGCCACTGGATCCTCGAGGTCCAAAGTCTTTCACACTCAGGAGAACTCAGTCAACAACACCTGTCTATGTAAATACACAAAATAACATATCATCATTTCCATAATGCCTCATAATAATAATCAAATGACCAATAGTATAATAATATGGATCACTTGCAAGCAAGTGTCCTCAAAGAATAAGTTTGCTCAGTGCACGCAAGAGCGGGATGTTACATACACCCCCTCTTGGTCTAAAATTCATCTCAAAGTTTCATAGTATAAGTGCCGAAATAATGTGTATCACAGTATCATAAGTCTATCTATCAAATAAAAAGGAAGTTGTTGGCGCATATCATATGCGTCCTCCCAAGTCGTCGGGTGCAGACTATAGTTGTCCCACTGGACCTTAACTTGACCTATTGTTCGGTGTCGTAGTTGTTGAGTGCGATGATCCAGGATGCGAATCGACTCAGCCGTGAGTGCACCGTCATCTGATACCTGCAAGGTACTCAAGTCAAAACATGAGTAGGGTCACTTATAATGTCTCAATTAGATACAAGATAAACATCGTGCATACGCCTCAAGGAATCAGGCAAGGCTAGTCAATAGGCCACAGGCCTCTCTTTTCCATAATATCATAGGATCCCACAAACCTAGGAGATAGTTTATCACCCTATCGAAACTTGATCGAACTCTTATGCGGTTTCACCCACAAGAATACTCGATCCTTGCATCGTAACTACGATCGACACGATGCACATCGACATAACTCTTATGTCGATCCGATGCTTCTTTGATCCTTTGTCTTATTGTTTTCATTTGATCTTCCATTTCTTAGATCTCTTTCGGTCCCACCAGGACCCTATCCTCAAGATGATCCAACTCAAAGTTATCTCACATGGTCGCCCATAAAGGAACTCAAAAGGCACCATCTTAATGGTGCTTTGATAACTAGTTGTTATGTGTGAATTCTACTAGTGGCAAGAATTCTTCCCAACACTTCGGTTGGTCCATCACGTACATGCACAACACATCCTACAAGTGTTGGTTTGTTTGTTTTTCTACCCATCTGTCTCCGGGTGATACGCAGTACTAAAGTTAAGTTGGGTTCCCAATGCCTCTTGGAAACTAGTCTAGAATCATCCAGTAAACATCGATCCTTGATCAGATGTAATCCTCTTAGGCACGCTATGCTCTCACAATCTCACTGAGTAAACTCTAGCTATGTTCGGTGCCTAATACATTGTATGCACAAAAATAAATGAGAACTCTTCGTCAGAGTGTTGACTACCACAAAACTGAGTCTTGTCTCCTCTTCGTTAGTGGAAATACAACAATGAAATCCATCGAATTTCCCTCTCAATTCAATTAAGTGATAGCGTGGTTGTAGTAATCCTGTTGGATGTCTATGTTCAACCTTTACCTGTTGACATTATAGACATCTAGCCACATAGTTGACTATGTTTGATTTCATTACCTTCTAGAAGAATAAGGGTTTAAGGTATTCCCTCATCTTCGTGACCCCTGGGTGAGCCAAGTACACTGCTCTGTGAGCCTCGTTTAGGTTCAAACTCCTCAACTCGTCGTTCAATGGCACATAAATTCGATTTTTAAATATCAATAACCCATCATCATCAACGTAAATACTTCAAATATTGGTACCATCATTGTGTTTTGTTCGATAAAATCCTTGACCTCTTTGTACCAGCCATCATCGCACTGTAAAGTTAGAATATTTTCACGTAGATTCTTCTAAAGAGGAAACACCAAAAAGATGTGTGGTCTCTAACTCAATGCATACGTCACTCGGTTCAATGTTCCCTTTATGTAAGTAATCTCAAAATTGTACTTGCTAATCAATTCTGACAAATGTCGTTGTTGCGCGTTCAGGTCGCTTTGAGTAAAGATATAATGTAGTGCACAGTGGTCCATTTTTAGTTCAAATTTTTATCCAAAAACGTAGTGTCTCCAAACTCTCAAGGCATATACAATGGATAACAACTCCAAATCGTGCGTCACATAGTTCTCCTCATGCCTTCTCAATTTCCTTGAGATGCAAGAGATCACTCGACCGTAATGCATCAAGACTCCGCCTAAGCCTTCCTTGGATCAATCAGTGCATACCAAGAAGTCTGCATACATATCAGGGACCTTTAGTATCGATGTTGTTGTCAACAGCTCCATGAGCCTCTGAAATGCCTCCGTGCATTTCTCGGTCCAAACAAACTTCTTGTTCTTATTTTGCAATTCCGTAATCGGATTTTCTATCTTTAAGAATCCCTCGATGAACCGTCAATAGTATCCTGCTAAACCCATGAAGCTATGCACTTTCAGGACATTCGTTGGTGCAGGCCCTTCCATAATAGCCTCGACCTTTGCTGGATCCACGACGATACCTTTGTCATAGATGACATGCCCTAAGTAGTGAATATTCGATTGGTAAAAACAATCATTTAGACAATTTCCCATACAATTTGTTCTCTCTCAGACACTGTAGTACCAAGTGCAAGTGCTCGTCATGCTCCTCCATCGTCCGAGAGTAAATCAAAATATCGTCAATGAATACTTGGATGAACTTGTCCAAGTACTCGCAGAACACCCCGTTCATTAAACTCATAAATACCCCTGGGGCGTTTGTCAGTCCAAATGGTAAAACTGTGAACTCATAATGTCCAAACCTCATCTGAAAGGCGGTCTTAGGGATACCTGATCTCAAGTCGATCTTTGAAAACACCGTCGCACCCTTCATATGATCAAATAGATCATCAATCCTTGGCAACGGATACTGATTCTTGATCATTTCCTTGTTCAATTGACGGTAGTGAATGTAGAGTCTCCATGACCCATCCTCCTTTCGAATGAAAAAAACAAGCGCACCCCATGGTGACACACTTGGACGTATAAGTCCCAGGTCCAACAAATCCTTCAGTGGCATTCTCAACTCCTATAACTTCAGGGTTGACATTCGATAAGGCATTCTTGCTATCGTCCCAGTCTCCGGTTTTAGGTCTATGGTATTGTTGTTGGGAAAAATACCCTACGGACTAGCAAACTAGGGTCAGACTTGCATGCAGATTTTGACTGAAAATAAATTACTTTTTAACCTACAACCCAAGATTAAACCCCCCTTTCACAGTAAATGCATGAAGAGAACCACCAACCTTATCATCGGTGTTCGATGTAGATCCTCCATTGCGCTTTGACCACTTTCTTGCGTTGCTCCTTCCACAGATAACTTGCAATCAAGACAAATATTAACTATGCGTGCATGCTACTTCTCTACTCAAGGGTTAGAAATCAAGCATAAATTCATCAAATCATAGACAATTCATACATTGGGACGGGAAAAGTATTATTTTTATTACTGAAAATGAATCAACTTACAATCAAAGCTGAGATCGGCCACTGCTCCTTGAGCCTAATCCTGGGCTCCTCTTCTTCTGTCCTCCAACTGCTTTGCGTTAAATCTCCTTTGGCATGAGGAAAGGCTAAAGGGTCGGGACAATGGATTACGTAAATGGGAAGAGTTTCTTCGCTATTTTTTTCCTCCTCCAAATGGTACCCCTACCCCTTCTTTTATAGGCTAGAAGGAGCTAGGGTTTTGGATGAACCCTCGGCCATGCATGGCCAGGAGTTTCAGTTAACTGACCCATAGCTTTTTGTTCCGTCGACAACTTTCCTTTTTTCGTGCTTTGTTAGGTACACGTGGGCTGTAGTGAGCCAACCAGCGTGCACACACGTGTAGTAATGGGTTAGGGCACGTGGGCCTTGACACAAGAGGATTTCCAAAGAGTTGTTCAACAGATGTTTTGGCAATGAAGGGATATGAGTTGGCCTGATGCCAGGTAAGGATGTGTGGTGCAATTTAGGGTTATAAAATATGCCCCCTAATGTGTGAGGTCAGAAGAGCATCTGATGGCCAAAATACATTACCAATCTTTACTGATGTGCTGAATGAGTGAGCCCAAGGATCAGGAACCAGGAGGTGTCGTCTGCAAAATAACAAATGTCTCACCGAGGTGGGCATACCCATGCTCAGGATAAAATAGAACCATGGCTACCAATCAAATACACTGTAGATCCATGTCAAATAACTATAAAGAGTAGCCACGAATAATACACAGTGGAGCTACATCTCAAAATCAGAAAGATATACATATAGAGTACCCATCTTCCAGAAGCTGATTCGGCCTGATGGCTGTACTTCAGAGTTCGAGCAACAACTTCAAAATATTATAAAACTTGGGTAGGAGTGTAATATGAGTGTACGACTACACTACCCAGAGGTCTTCGACGGATCGTCGGTTATGGACTTGATAATCTCGATGATCAGACTGAAGGCTTCAATGATTTTGAACAAGGACTTGATTGGATGTTCAGGATGTTCGGGTATGCGGACAAGAGACATATTGTAGAGGGGCCGACTCAGGCTTAGCGACAAACTTGCCTTGGATAATAGCACGACAAATGATAAGACTCAGGCAACATATATGTTAACCATAAGTCTATGAAGCAGGAGGCAACACAAACTCTCCATATGTTTGGAAGAGTAACCAAACGGTGGAGGACACAACTCTATATAGAGAGAAAATCTTCCTAAGGTCGTACTACATCCCATAGTCTGATGATCAAACGGAAAGATGTGATTTATCCAAGGGCGACTCATTATGTTGCTAATAAAGAAAATACTTTTCCCATCCTCTTTTTGGGGTATATTTGATTTTTTTGTTCTTTTTGATAATTTTGGAAAAAGAATAAAGGAATATTACATTACAATGG
>ML822880.1:30103-42513 GCA_009831015.1 Picea engelmannii
TCGACGATCTTTTCAATTTTAGGGAGTCTGAAAAGAGCTTAACTATGGACTCCGTGGGGGTTTCTTTTTCGTAAATTTAGTCCCTCAGGCCTGAAAAAGGAATAAAATTATACCTGAGAGTACTCTTCTAAAGAATGGGAATTTGATAGAGTATACCTTTGTTCGTACAATTGACCGTCTGGACCGAAAAAGGGGTAAACTACCGCCAGACAGACGTGACTTCAAATTTCAGTTTAACGAGCGTGAAAGATCACAAGATCGCTCGACAATCTTTTCATTTTTAGAGGGTTTGAAAAGGGCTTAAAAGGAGACCCGTTATTTTTTGGGAGTCCTGAGGGTGAGACAAAGAGTGAAAAAGACTCATGCAGATGAGGCCCAAACTCCTATTCAGGAAAGACTATATGGACTCCCGAGCCTACAGTGTTTTTAGAAACGGTATGGACACCATAATGCAACTATGACCTACCTAAGGCATCCATGTGCTGGTAAGCTCTACCACCAAGTTGTGACACGTCTAGAGAAGATATGAAGGTTTCGTGTCACAACCGGATGGGATCGATCCTATAGCATAAGAAAAAGGCAACGAGATGCAAAATTTGGGGTGGTATCCTAACCTATATGCTCAAGTTGATTTTTATTTTTTTATTTTTATGGACCGTCAATATTTTTTCGAAACTCAAAAATTTGTCCCAATACCTGATCAAATCCCTCCCATATAACTCCTGGATCACTCTAAATGGTTTTTGGTATAAAGAAACTGATAAGGGAGGCCAAAAAAATGACAAAAAGATGCCAAAAAGTCTATAAATAGAAGCTGGTAGCTCATTATCACCATTGCTGATTTGGAAATTGACTCTAGAGCTAAAAGACCCCCTTTGCCAAAGATAGTGATTATGGGAGCTACAGTGGATGAAAAGAACTTCTGCTTGGACCAAGTAAGTACAAACTCCCTTATCTATCTATTCAATACTTCAATTTAGTCATTTAATTTATTTTTTGGGTGGGCGTCAACTTTAAAAAGGTCGGCCCTAGGTAGACACGGGCTGTCTCTGGACAGGCCACGTGTACACGCGTGCAGAGTAAAGCCTGCATGCGTGTACATGCGACTGTCACCTATACATCCTGCATGTACCCCCCTTATTGATGGAAAAAAAAACTAAAAGAAGTATTGACCCCCCTTTACCTTGTTGTGTTGGCAGGATGTATGTCCTGTGGAGGGAAAGGGAGCATGAGGCAATCAGTGAGTTGGTTGCTACAGATCCGAATGTTGTGGCCATATTAATGCAATGCAGTTTACTCAAATTTTTTCTATGTCCGTTTATGCGCGCACAACCAAAGCTACTGAATGCCTTGATTGATTACTGACATCCTGATGCAGAGACATTTATGCTAGAGGGGCAATCATTGGTGCCCACCACCGAGGACATTTACTTTTTGACTGGCCTGTCAAGGAGAGGGGAACCAGTCAACTTCCAGACTTTTCCTGCGGGGTCAAGAAAGATCTCGTAGTTGATAGCTGAGAACTGTGAGGCTGGGACCAAACGTGTGGGTTCCCAGGTACCCATTAGCAAGATTACCAACTTAGCACTACAGACTATCTTGTTACTGATTGGGTGGATTACTGGCTCAGCGGCCATGCATAAGGCTTTGCGCGCACAGATGAACTGTGCCATTCAGTGCATGAATGCACAAATATTTGATTGGAGTACCACACTGCTCAAGTTCATGAAGAGGCAATTGACAGATTGACGACAACGGACACAGAGGAACTTCGGGTTCAGGACCATCTTGTGTTCGTTCTTTTTTGAGAGAGTTTCGAGTTTCAGCCCTCGGGTTGTAGTACGAGGACATATAGCCTCTTTCCCTGCAGTGTGTAGATGGGCAGTGTTACTACCGCGACGGGGTGGTGGAAGGACCATTGAGTCATTTGACAATGAATTCTTTGCTTGGCTCTCACGACAGATCCCTATTATCGAGGACTACCCGTATGCAGGGATAGATTTCTCTAGAGATCCAGAGATACCCGTGCCTCCTGGTGAGGAGCAAGGGGAGATGGGCAAGTCTCCACATTTGTAGTTTTTTTGTTTGCATATGTAATTTTTATGTCTTTTTGTTATATATATCATTTTTTTTGTATGCCAGAGTATTTGACGGGTAAACGTTTGTTGCATGCAGATGTGGGACCCATGCGACCTGCTGATTATGCACGAAATAGGCGTTGTCCACGGCTGGAAGCCGCGGCTGCTGTCACTGGGGGAGCAGCAGTAGCAGGGAACCTCCTAGATGGAGAGGCCGAGAGGGTCCTTAATGAGTTGAGCGGAACTTCACTGTGCTCACTCGCACAGTCCCGATGGCAGATATAGAGGACCTGCCGCAATCCATGCAGCCTCATGTTGTGGGGGCACCTCGGACATGGGTCCGATTGTTTAGGTGTTTGGCCCGTGCTGTAGATGATTATAACAGGGCCCATAGGTCCTGAACAGATTTAGACTTTTTATGTGCCATGAGGACCTACTTGTATATATTTTTTGAGGGCATAAGCCCGGTGACTCGTTACTATTCCCATTTTTGAGGCACTTGCGTCCATCTATGTACTCTGAGTATTTTATGATGTTTATATATGGTTTTTATCTTTTTTGTGTCTTATGGATTCTGTGTGAAAAAATGTATTTACATGTTTATGTCCATGTTCTTTTATATGTGGGCAAGATGCCAATCTAAAATTTGATTAGCTAGAGTATCTGTAATTTGGTTTAATCTCCTAGGAACATGAAAACATGTAATATAATCAAAGTTGCGTTCTAAGAGATGTACCCTAAGGAATCGTCGGTGTAAAGTTGGATCATAAACCCAATATACTTTGTTTAGCTGCGACACAACTAGTTGAGCGTCAAGATAGACCTAGAGATGAGAGATACCTAATGACAAGGCATCACGAAGCAACTCAATAACTACACTATACTCGGCGACATTATTTGTGGTGTCACCTAAGCATATACCTCCGGAAGATAACAACTGACCCTGTGGTGTAAGGATTACCCAAGCTGTGGAGGCAAGCCTCTGCGTGTGTCGACTAGCACCGTCCGCATACCCAACGAACACCTCAGACTCACTTGACATCTTCCATATTGACGAAAGATAACATCAAGGACACGTCCATAACACTTTTAAAAGAAACGTAAAAAAGTAATAGTACAAAGAGTATACATATGTTACAAAAAGTTACCCACACTGACTAGTCTATGAGTAATACTTCTTGAGGTAGAGCCCATTTCTAGGCTCCGCCAAAGCATTCCCTTCAAAATCAACCAAATGATAAGCGCCCTTTTTTAATACCTCTTTTATAATGAAGGGTCCGAACCACATGGGTTTAAACTTTCCTGCCCCCAAGGGGTCCTTGTCTTGGTCATAGACCAGGACAAGGTCGCCTTCAGAAAAAATCTGAGGACGAACGAACCTATCATATTAACACTTGACCTTATGTTTATGAGCCTCGTTGGCCAAGGCTACATCGTGACGATGCTCATCAAGTTGCTCAAGGTGTACTAACCATTATTCAAGTGGAGAAGTGTCTGGCAATAACTGTACTTCCAATTTCAAAGATGGGATTTGACATTCGATGGGCAAGACTGCCTCCATCCCGTAAACGAGTTGGAAAGGTGAGAAACCGGTTGCAGTATTAACAGATGTTCGGTAAGCCCATAATGCCGAGTATAACATCAAATTCCAATTTGACTTGGCTGAGTTGATAGTTCGCTGTAGAATCGTCTTCAGAGTTTTGTTTACAACTTCCACCTGCCCATTGACTTGGGGGTAGTAAGGTGATGAATGTTCCTTCCGTAACCCAAGATTTGATGTTAATTCGGTCATCATTTGGTTCTGAAAGTGACTGCCATGGTCAGTGACAATATCTCTCAGGACGTCAAACCTTGCTATGATATGGTTGAATAAGAAGAGAGCTGCAGTCTCCCCATCATCTTTAAACGTTGGCATAGCCTCGACCCACTTAATGAAGCAGTCGACAGCTACGATGATATAGTGGTGCCCCCTTGCTGACGGGGGGTTGCATGTAGTGTAATCAATCCCCCACTTAGTGAAGGGACCAACTATGATGACAGGAAACATTGGATCGGGATGTGCCCTCATCTTCTGAGAGAAGACTTGGCACGAATGACACTTCTTGACTGATTCGATAAATCTTTGATAAGTGTTGGCCAGAAGTAACCTGCTCGTAGAATCTTTTGGGTTGTTGCCAACCCAGATAAATGACTGCCACAAGCTTTGGTATGACAATCGTTGAGCACTATGACGACCTCCTCATGAGTGAGACATCGACGCAAGATGCAGTCTACACCTCTCCAATACAACGTATCATCGAGTATGAGATAATTCTTATCTTGATGGCATATCCGCCGACGCTCGTCACGAGAAGAAAAGGTGGGGCATTTCAAAGTCTAGATATAGATAAGTATATCTCCATACCAAGGGTCTGAATATGCAATCAAAAACATATCCCCCCGGATAGGCAATTCCTCAGGCACAACGTCACCTCACTCAACCGGAAGTTCCAAAATAAGTTCTGTGAAGACCAATGACTTCTTGGACTTTGCCGAAATGAAGTCTAAGTCAAATTCTTGGAGGATGACCATCCATCTACTGATTTTTCCACCTATAACTCGTCGTGTCAACATGTATTGAAATGGATTCACGACAACAATGACGGTGGTCTTGCGAAAAAGAACATAGTGATGGAACCGTTGAACAGCATGAACTACTGCCAACACAAGTTTTTTGATCTGTGAATAATTCAGTTCCGGTCCTACGAGGCCTCGACTTAGATAATAGATCACATATTCTGAAAATGAATCATCTTCCTGGACTAAAACCATGCCTATAGTTGACTCTGCGACAACGAGATATAATAAGAAATCTTTGTTATAATTAGGTGGCCATAATAGAGGTGAGGTTGTGAGGGCATGTTTTAATGCGTCGAAAGAGCATTGAGCAGCTTCGTCCCAGAAAAAGGGAACGTCTTTCTTTAGCAAACGCATAAAGCCCTTGGTGATTTCAGCATAGTTGGCGATGAAGCGTCGTAAGAAGTTCGCCTTGCCCTGTAGACTTTGAAGTTGTAAGATTGTGCATGGGGGGGGGGGAAACTGGATTATTGCCTCCACCTTAAGAGGATCGACCATGATCCCTGTTGTTGATACGATGAAACCTAACAAACGTCCTGACGTTACGCATAAGCTGCACTTGTTTGGATTCAAGCGAATCCTGAAGTAGCGACAGTGTTCGAAGATTAGTCTAAGGTGCGTGGGATGATCCTTTCACTTGCGAGATCATGATGCTAAATCATATATATAGGCCTCGACTATATGTTTGAGGTCATGAAATGCAAAAGACATGGCCCGCTGGAATGTGGCTCCAGTATTTTTAAGGCCAAAAGGCATCTTACGATAGGCGAATGTACCCCATGGACAAATGAATGTCATTTTGTGTTGGTCTTCAGGTTTGATTTGGATTTGATTATATCCCGAAAAACCATCCATGAATGAAAAGGCTTCACAACCAGCACATTCATCAATGATCTGGTCAATGAATGGTGTTGAAAAATTATCTTTGGGACATGCCTTGTTCAAATCACAAAAATCGGTACATACACGAATCGTGCCTTGTTTTTTATTGATCAGCATGGGTTTGACACCCATTGAGTCAAATGAATAGGATAAATGAAACCTGCCTTTAACAATTTCTCAACTTCAATCTTGATGGATGCTTCTTTCTTAGGATTGATTGGATGAAGTTTTTGTCGAATAGGCTTGGCATCGGGATACGTTGTGATTTCATGTTCAACTATTTTCAGATCGATACCTAGCATTTCCTCATAAGACTGGGCAAAAACGTCGCGGAATTCTTTGAAAAGATCCATGTAAATCTGAATCTCTTCGAGGGAGCAATCTGCTCTGATGAAGACATTCTCCATGACGCCAGGGGTTTGGGAGATGTTGATGGGTATAGTTTCAGTGATAGTCACCATATTTCCCTCAGCATAAATTTCCTGTGTAGCTAAGAGATTAATAGGACATGGCTGATCTCCCGTCATGGTAACAGTGAATTCTCTTGCCTCGATTCGACTTAACTTTGGGAGGAAATATGATTTGTGATGAAGATCTTCCCAAGGTTTGTCCAGACTAGTCATTGCTTTGATTACTGCTTCGTCAGAAGGCAAGACTAAGTCTAATGAATTGATGTTAGCGAGAGAACCCTCAACCCAAATAGGCTCTAAAAGTGGATCCAACTCTTGTGCCGGAGTCGGATCAGGATTAGCTGAGGCTTGCTGGACTAAACAATACACTACTTCAGTGATCGATAAGGGCATGGACATGCCGGGGTGCCCTGTCTCATCCATCATGGCTGACGGGGAAGGAAGAATCCAAGGATCCTCAAAGTAAGTCATGCGAAACGACGAAACTTGAAAAATATCAACCTTATGGTGATTAGATATAAATTTGACATCGTCATGAGGAGGTGGGTAATCGAAGGTACCCATCAAGGATGGGAACAAACCAACTCCTACGTTAACGACACTTAGTTGAGGATTATCAATCATGGGAACCGTGGATGCCCCCAACATTGGGTCAGGTCTGGAGAAAGACAATTGATCAATGGTCACTATCTGACCCTCGTGTGGAAACAACAAGACTCGGAAAACTGTAGCAACCAAAGCTTGCATAGCATAAGTCCAACTCCGTCCTAACAAGAGGTTATAGTCGAGGGGAGCATCGACTACCTCAACTTCGACACACATGGTTTTCCCTCCTAACTGCACCGGGAAGGAAGGAATGATGCCATGTGGTTGAAAAGAACGACCGTCGAAAGAAGTAAGGAGAGTAGGTGATGGAGACAAAGTGGGTTGGCCAATGGCCTTCCAATGATGCAGGAGCATATGCACCTCGTCAAGCGAGCCAACGCGTGGAGAAAGAACATACAACTAGACAGTGCCAGCTCTTACAATTTTGAAACACCTTAATGTGAAGCGCCAAACATTAATACGTTGATGTGATGAAGCGCACTAGTGTATTGTAACGGACCGTGAGCGGATGAGCTCTCGTCCTTAGGTAGCTGAGGCATTTACTTAGTTTTAATGCTGGTAGATAAAATAGTTAAGTCTAGATTAGACAGTTTTATTTTAGAGAGGGAAAACGGAGTATAGACACCCTCCCTTGTATCATTGTAGCAAGAGCATTAGATTATTCAGCATTAGCATTCTGAGAAGAAGAGGAGCAGACCAGAGAATTTGTGAAGAACTTCCATGTACAGATATTGAATTAATAGGAAGCTGTGATTCAATTCCATGGATGTGTTTGATCTCTGTGTGTTGTTAATATTATGCTTATGCATGTTTGCTTCTTTTTATGCTTATCTCCTATATGCTGCATATGTGATTGCATATCAGGTTCGAAACCTGAGGGAATGAAGTGAATGAGTTTCAATTGTTTCTCTGCTGAAGCCAGGAGATTCCTGCATAGAGTGCAGTGGAATCCCTCCGCATAGAGTGCGTGGAGGAGGTTAAGCAGTCAAAATTTTGTTCTCTTTTGCCCAGAGTGAATTGGGTTGTTCGAGCCGGGCAGGTGGAGTGCAGGTAGAACTGGAATCTTAGCAGCAAGTCTGATAAGGGAAGAACGGGTTTGCTGTGGTTGCGGATGTACAGAACCCGGGAGACTTCAACACTTTGGAAGTTGTTGGAGGAGGAGCGTAGAGAGTGTGCTCGAAGTTCTCTGAAATAGCAGAGGAATAAACTCAAGAGGGATAGCACCTTTACTTCGAGGAGGGAGTAGACCCCAGTGGGGTTCATACAGGAAAAAGGTGGTAAAGCGCAGGACTCTTCAGAAGGAAGAGAATCTACGACTTGAAGCTGTCGAAGAGATCTTCGAAATCCTACAGACCATCAGATCGCGGAGGAGTTGCGAGAGGGTTAACTCGCAGGTGCACGGAAGAACTCCCTACCAGTGCATATCGGCATAGTGGGGTTGGCGAGTGCAAGAGTTGCATGCACGTCAAAGTCGTGAATTGCGATCCCCCGATTTAATCGGAGCCGTCAATCATTGGAGGGACAGGTGGCACGGGATTCCAAGGAGTCGGGACTCGGCACTTCGGCGGTTTCGAAGTCGAGTGAAGAAGGGAGGAATAGCGAAGTCCCGAATTACGACGGCTCCCACAGAGATTGTGTGGAGTACACACGTGGCATCGCGCATCGCGCATCGCACATCGCGCAGGCGTGACCTTTCTTACGCCGATTTCCCGACGGGGAAATTCCCGACAAGGTTGAGCCATTGACCGTTGACCTCGGGGATCGGGGATCGGGGGTTGAAGTTGCACGAGGAGTGCGCACAGGGTTCGCGATTCCGTGAAACCCGATTTCCCGAGATAGTTGTCGGGAGATCAACAGAGTGTCCTGTGGGTGACAGAGAGTCCCGATACGGGATTGGAGGAGCGTCAGACCTCTTCGGGCCGAGGTTTGTGAGGGTACTGGCGAGGCGACCGTGCCGTCGAGGGCAGGTTGTGTCAGAGTGGTATCAAAGCGGGAGTGTCTTTGTTTTCTGAAGCAAAGACAGAAGAAACAAAATGCCGCCCAGGAGAGAGAGGCAGTCACCTGATCGTGAGGACAGGGATGCCCGAAGAAGGGGTAGACTAGCAGGAAATCCAGCAGGGAATCCGGAGATGGAGCGTCAAATACGGGATCTCAGAGCCAGACTCGAAGATATGGAAGCCACCCAGAGGCGTGGAGCTGGTACAACAGAGTTCAGCGATCCTGAGGTTGAAGAGGAAGTTGGACACGACCAAGAAGAGGTCGCCGCAGAAGATGCCTCGACAGAGAGGTTAATCAGAGCCATTTCGAGGATGAGTTCGAAGACAAAAATGGACATTCCCGTCTATGAGGGAAGTCTGAATGCGGAAGAGTTGCTGGATTGGATCCGAGCACTAGACACCTACTTCGATTATGAGGATATCGAAGAGGACAAGAAAGTAAGGCATGCCATCACGAAGCTGAAAGGACATGCGGCCTTATGGTGGGACGAGCTGCAAGCAGACAGGCGTTCCAAAGGCAAACAGAAGATCAAAAGCTGGGATCGGATGATCGCCAAGATGAGGGCGAAGTTCATTCCAAGGGATTACCAGATCACTCTGTTCAGGCACATGCAGAACCTGAGACAGAAATTGATGACAGTGAAGGAGTACACTGAAGAATTCTATAGGCTCAACATTCGAGCTGGTTATCGGGAGAGTGATGACGAAAAGGTGGCGAGATACCTGAATGGGTTGAGGTATGACATTCAGGACGAGTTGAGCATGGTTACCATCCGCACAGTTGAGGATGCGTACCAGATGGCTCTAAGAGCCGAAGAAAAGCTGAGCCGCAAGCAGGGACAGCGAGGGCGAGGCAGGAGTCAGCCTAGAGGCAAAGGGGTTGCCCAGAAAGAATTTCTAAAGCCCAAGGAGGATTGGAAGAGGCCTCAGGGTAGTACTGAAAGAGGTGGAACCTCGCAGCAGAGGCAGCAAAATTTTGAGCCGAGAAGACAGCAACCAGATCAGCAAGGAGATTACGCTAATGCCAATACATTTCCTCGTACCCGAGGTAGAGGAAGAGGTCGAGGAGGAGTTATCACATGTTTCACATGTGGTAAAGTCGGACACAAGGCCGTTGACTGTCCAGACAAAAAAATGGACAGAAGTGAAACTCACGTCGCTGAGGCGCAGAGGCGTGACGTGGAGGATGAAGACACTGGGAGTGGGGAGTCACTGACAGTGCACAAGGCTCTCTTGAAACCTGAGAAAGAGGGGGACATCTCAGCGCAAAGGTGCAGACTGTTCCGGACGACTTGCAAGACCAAGGGCTGGAAATGCAAGGTCATCGTGGACAGTGGGAGCACCGATAATCTCGTTTCAACCGAGATGGTGGAGAAGCTGGAGCTGAAAACGCACAAGCACCCGAGTCCATACAAGGTGACATGGTTACAGAAAGGACACCAGGTATGTGTTACAAAACAATGCTTGGTCAATTTTAAAATGGGTGAATATAAGGATGAGATCCTATGTGATGTCCTTCCCATGGATGTCTGTCATGTTTTATTGGGAAGACCTTGGCAGTATGATCGACATGTTGTTCATGATGGGAGAATGAACACATACACTATGGAGATAGATGGGAGATCCCATACATTGCTTCCGATCAAGGATAAGGTGGTCAAGCCGGAAACAAACAACACGATACTTCTCATGAGTGGGAAAGAGCTTCTCACAGAGTTGGAGAAGAATGAAGATCCACAGTTCTTTGTTGTCAGGAAGCCGAGGATTGTCCTGACAAGCACAAGAGTGGATGATTTTCCAGAATAGATTCAACAACTGCTGGGAGAGTTTGCTGATATCATCATGGATGAACTACCGCGTTCATTGCCACCGATGAGGAGTGTGAGTCACCACATTGACCTCATATCGGGAGAAAGCTTACCAAACAAGACAGCGTACAGGTTGACACCTCAGGAGAACGAGGAGGTCAAGAGGCAGGTGCAAGATCTGCAGGATAAAGGGCTGGTCAGAGAGAGTCTCAGTCCTTGTGCCGTTCCAACGGTACTGAGTCCAAAAAAGGATGGGGGCTGGAGGATGTGTACAGACTCCAGGGCGATCAATAAGATCACCATCAGGTACAGGTTTCCACTGCCGAGAATGGATGACCTGATGGATTGCCTAAGCGGGGCGAACTATTTTTCAAAGATAGATCTCAAGAGCGAATATCATCAGATCCGGATGAGAGAGGGGGATGAATGGAAAACACCATTAAAGACAAACGAGGGTTTGTACGAATGGTTGGTCATGCCGTTTGGGTTGACAAACGCGCCAAGCACTTTTATGATACTGATGAATGAAGTCCTACGGGAATTCATTGGCAAATTTGTGGTGGTATACCTGGATGATATTTTAATTTTCAGCAGGACTAGAGCTGAACACTTGAGGCATTTGGCCATTGTGATGAGAACGTTACAGCAGGAGAAGATGCTGATCAATTTAAAAAAATGCTCGTTCATGCAGACAGAACTCATATATCTGGGGTTTGTAATATCAGCGAATGAGTTGAAGATGGATCCTGAGAAGGTTGAAGTGATCAGGAATTGACCATCGCCGAGAAATGTTTTTGAGGTAAGGAGCTTTCACGGTTTGGAAAGCTTCTACAGAAAATTCATTCGAAACTTCAGTGGAATCAGCGCTGCAATGATGGACACTGTGAGAAAGCGGCATAAAATTTTTCAGTGGACAGCCGAGGCTGAAAGGAGTTTCAATTTGTTGAAGTGAAAGATAACCGAGCAGCCAGTGTTAGTGCTGCCTGATTTTCGGAAGACCTTCCAAGTGAAGTGTGATGCCAATGGGTATGCTATTGGAGGAGTCTTAAGTCAGGATGACAGACCTGTGGCATATTACAGCCAGAAGCTAGATGATGCAAAGTTAAAGTACTCCACGTACGACAAGGAGTTCTATGCCATTATACAGGCATTGAAAAAGTGGAGGCATTATCTCATACCCAAAGAATTTGTGCTGTACAGTGACAACCATGCGTTACAGTTCGTGAGTCAGCAAGAGAAGATGAATCAGAAGCATGCGAAGTGGGTAGAGTACGTGCAGAACTTCACATTTGTCATCAAACATATTTCGGGGACTGCGAACAAGGTGGCTGACGCCTTGAGTAGAAAATGTTTGTTGCTGCAGGAATTCAGGGTCAAAACGCTGGGTTTTGAAAACCTGAAAGATATGTATGCAGGTGATGTTGATTTCGGGGAAGCTTATGAAGCAGTCGAGAACCCAGTTCTCAGAGATAGGAGTCCGTGGATAGATTTCTTGGTCTAGGATGGGTTTCTATTCAAGGGCAATCAATTGTGCATTCGAGATTGCTCTATGAGAGAGAATTTGGTGAAGGAGAAGCACAGTGGAGGCTTAGCAGGTCATTTCGGACATGACAAAACATTCGCCAAGCTGAGCGAATCGTATTATTGGCCGGGCATGCATGCAGATGTAAAGAGATTTGTTGACAGGTGCCGAATTTGTCAACACGCGAAGGGCAGAAAACAATACACAGGGTTATATCAGCTGTTGCCTATACCTGAGAGGCCATGGGAAGCCATTAGCATGGACTTTGTGTTGGGTTTACCGAGGACACAGCGAGGAGTTGATTCCATCTTTGTTGTGGTGGACAGGTTCTCAAAGATGGCACATTTTATTCCGTGTCATAAGACTAGCGATGCGACCCACATCGCCAATTTATTTTTCAAAGAGATTGTCCGATTGCATGGATTGCCGAGAAGCATAGTCTCGGATCGGGATACCAAATTCATAGGTCATTTTTGGAGGACGCTATGGAA
>ML822880.1:42613-70070 GCA_009831015.1 Picea engelmannii
CTGGTACCGCTATGGTGTGAGTTGGTACCTGGTACCGGAACCCTGCGCCAAGAATAGCAATGGTACCTACCCAAGTGATATTAGCTCATTTATCAAATTAAAGTATTAAAATGCATAATAATAACTTGAATTTCAAAGATACCCTAGGTGACCCCTTTGAGTGGGAAAGGGCTGTTGATTATAGCAAAAAGAGGTAAAAAAGGGTGGTACTGGCATAGAGTTGGAGGTCAATGGTATGTAGTATGGGCATAGAACATAGTCAAAACCGGTGACCAACAACAACCGAGAGGAGTGTCTGAGCTCAGGGGGTCAGAACAGGCTGAGACTAGCAGCGCGGGAGCTGAAGAATTTGCTGAAGCAATGCAAGAACTTCACGCACAGGTGAAGCAGCGACTGCAAAAGGCGAATCAGGAATATAAGCGCAGAGCTGATCAGAGTAAAAGACAACTTTAGTTTGAAGTTGGAGACATGGTTCTAGCACACCTGAGGAAAGAAAGTTTCCCAAGGGGGACGTATAACAAGCTCAAAATGAAGAAAATCGGACCGTGCAGAGTCCTGAAGAAGTTCGGGGAAAATGCATATGATATTGAGTTGCCAGAGGGCATTGGGATATCTCCGATTTTCAACATTTCGGATTTATACCCGTACAGGACGGATGAAGCAGACACTGGAACTGAGGAACCAGTGATCCAGTGGCAGAAGCAATTGCCAGTTGCACAGAAGCCTGACATGGAGTGCATACTGGACAAGAGAGTTGGAAGAAAGACTAGGAGGAAACAGTACTTTGAGTACCTGGTAAAATGGAAGAACCACCCAGTGGAGGATGCCAGCTGGGAGACTGAGGCAGTAATACAGAGACATAGTCACACCGTGCGGGAGCTCATGGACAGGAGCCCATGAAATATTTTTGAGCTGAGGAGTATGATGCAAGAGCATCCGCACCTCGTCAAGCGAGCCAACGCGTGGAGAAAGAACATACAGCTGGACAGCGCCAGCTCTTACAATTTTGAAACACCTTAATGTGAAGCGCCAAACATTAATACGTTGATGTGATGAAGCGCACTAGTGTATTGTAACGGACAGTGAGCGGATGAGCTCTCGTCCTTAGGTAGCTGAGGCATTTACTTAGTTTTAATGCTGGTAGATAAAATAGTTAAGTCTAGATTAGACAGTTTTATTTTAGAGAGGGAAAACGGAGTATAGACACCCTCCCTTGTATCATTGTAGCAAGAGCATTAGATTATTCAGCATTAGCATTCTGAGAAGAAGAGGAGCAGACCAGAGAATTTGTGAAGAACTTCCATGTACAGATATTGAATTAATAGGAAGATGTGATTCAATTCCATGGATGTGTTTGATCTCTGTGTGTTGTTAATATTATGCTTATGCATGTTTGCTTCTTTTTATGCTTATCTCCTATATGCCGCATATGTGATTGCATATTAGGTTCGAAACCTGAGGGAATGAAGTGAATGAGTTTCAATTGTTTCTCTGCTGAAGCCAGGAGATTCCTGCATAGAGTGTAGTGGAATCCCTTCACATAGAGTGCGTGGAGGAGGTTAAGCAGTCGAACTTTTGTTCTCTTTTGCCCAGAGTGAATTGGGTTGTTCGAGTCAGGCAGGTGGAGTGCAGGTCGAACTGGAATCTCAGCAGCAAGTTTGAGAAGGGAAGAATTGGTTTGTTGTGGTTGCGGATGTACAGAACCAGGGAGACTTCAACACTTTGGAAGTTGTTGGAGGAGGAGCGTAGAGAGTGTGCTCAAAGTTCTCTGAAATAGCAGAGGAATAAGCTCAAGAGGGATATCACCTTTGCTTCGAGGAGGGAGCAGACCCCGGTGGGGTTCATACAGGCAAAAGGTGGTAAAGCGCAGGACTCTTCAGAAGGAAGAGAATCTACGACTTGAAGCTGTCGAAGAGATCTCCGAAATCTCGCAGATCGTCAGATCATGGAGGAGTTGCGAGAGGGTTAACTCGCAGGTGCATGGAAGAACTCCCTACTAGTGCATATCGGCATAGTGGGGTTGGCGAGTGCAAGAGTTGCATGCACGTCGAAGTCGCGAATTGTGATCCCCCGATTTAATCGGAGCCGTCAATCGTTGGAGGGACAGGTGGCACGGGATTCCAAGGAGTCGGGACTCGGCACTTCGGCAGTTTCGAAGTCGAGTGAAGAAGGGAGGAATAGCGAAGTCCCGAATTACGACGGGTCCCACAGAGATTGTGTGGAGTACACACGTGGCATTGCGCATCAGCATTCAGAGGTTTGGAAGGTAAGCAGGCGTGACCTTTCTTACGCCGATTTCCCGACGGGGAAATTCCCGACAAGGTTGAGCCGTTGACCGTTGACCTCGGGGATCGAGGATCGGGGGTTGAAGTTGCACGAGGAGTGCGCATAGGGTTCGCGATTCCGTGAAACCCGATTTCCCGAGATAGTTGACGGGAGATCAACGGAGTGTCCTGTGGGTGACAGAGAGTCCCGATACGGGATTGGAGGAGCATCAGAGCTCTTCGGGCCGAGGTTTGTGAAGGTCCTGGCGAGGCGACCGTGCCGTCGAGGGCAGGTTGCGTCATCCAACATGATAATGACATAACGCACATTGATGTGCCCTCGTCGACCACTGTGCGGAAGATATTCCATGTAAATGTTTTTGTGGGATGAGCCACTACTATCTGAAACGCTACGTGGTAAGGCAGACGAGGTTTTAAGTCAGTTGTATCTAACATGATGGTACCTGGATTACAAGTCTCAGTAGAGCCCAAAGCGGTTAACAAGGCTTTTCTCTGAGCAGGGCAGCTTTGGAGGACCTCCAAAGCAGACATCGCACAAGGGGTTTGTGATAAATCCTCCACCACAGAGTAATTTTGGGCGGCCCTTGCATTTGGGTTGTGAGAAACTTTCTTAAATGCACCCTTTGGAATGCGTGTCATTGTTTCTCCCAACGTCTTATCGATCTGTAGAGGAAGAGATGGGAGCTCAGCTTCTTTACCCTTCTCAGAAGCGCTTGGTTTACTATAGTCATGCGCTCTAGCCATTATGAAAGCATCACCCCTAACCATATACACGTTCGCGGATGAGGGGTTGTTTGGAGGAGGGAAAGTTTCTTGGCTACCCCCTTCTGTACTTGTAGAGGCTTGAGTTAAATTCTGCCCATGTTGAAAAGGATTAGTCAACACTGCATGTTGTTGCTGTGTGACAAACTTTTGGGCCTCTACAAGTCGAGGAAAAAGATGGGTTGGGTGGTCTTCCACACACAAGTTGCATGGATACCTCACCTTCCGTTTTTCTGTAGTGTCCACGCCAGCATTATTAGCGGTTTTTTTTATCCCTCTTACCCTTCTTTCGTTGTTTTTTCTTCCCTTCAGGCTGCTGGGTGGCCTTTGGTTTAGTCGACTGCACGGAGTGTACTTCTGACGTTTGGGTAGGAGGAGCAGCCAAAGCAGTAGTCTGGCTGGCTGCTGTGTGTTGTATAGATAACTGTTGCAACTGTTTTGTCAATTGCTCAGCAGGCTTGGTTTGTGCTGAACCAACAATACCATCGGCATGTGGTCTCGCTCTCTGTCTATTTTTATCCAGTATCGATCGTGGTGCATCCAGAAGGATGTTGTATAATAAACCAGACTAAGAATAGATGAGCTCAAATTGTTGAGCCCTCATGATGGCATCTTCTTCGGAGAAAACTGCTGAAGTTGCAACATCTTTGGATAATTGTGGGACCAAAGACTTAAGGAACCACTCTAGCAGGAATGCTGGTGGGACTGGTACTTTGATTAGACTCTTCTGGTGTCTCCACTCTCGGATATGATCAGAGATATGGTCCGTTGTTGTCTGTTCGAAATTGGCAAGCAGCTCTGTGCCAGCGTCGTATCTCACAGGTAACTGGAAACGGTTAAGGAAGGCCATCGCCAGTTCGCCAAAAGAAGAGTATCTTGAGCGGTCGAGCTCGATGTACCATTTCGTGACACTCTCGATAAGAGTACATTGAAACAATCACAACTGTACAGAGTCATCTTTCAATGAGTTATATGAACACCAAAGATGGAAGGTAGTCACATGATCACCTGGATCTTCATTAGGCTTGGCCTCGAACTTTGGAATGTTCGAAGGAAACTTCGTTGGCATAGGAGGCCAACGTGGATCGTGACAAATAGGATCATTTAACAACCTTGTCAAATGTGGCAAGTGTAAAGTCGCCAAGAATGGTAGTTTGGGTTGCTGCTAATAACCTAGGAAAAAGGGTCCTGGAGTTTGACTGGCACCAGGTTTCCAGGAAAAGTTTTTCTGCTGGCCTGGATTCTGGTAGAAACCATGGCCCTGACCAATGTAAGGATTTTGCATCTGTGGAGACATCATTGGCTGATTTCCCATAAAGGACATAGGGTGTTGGGCATGCATCGTCTTCGAAGGACTTTTGGAAGGATTACCCCATGCCAATCCTGATGGGAGAGGCATAGTAGTATGTCCAGGGTTCCATTGACTGTGGAAAGAATTACCCCAGAATGACATTCCAGAGGAGGGAACAGATCCTTGTCCTGAGTTCCAAGGTCCTGCTATATATGCCCCCTGCGCAGGAATAGTACCCTGCGTAGGAGTAGACTATACAAAAATGGGAGTGCCCCTAGATGGGAAAGCGGTGGATGAGAAAGTGTTGTTACCAAACGTCTCATTCCAAATAAACGGTGATGAACCTACCGACATACTGTGCGCAGGTGTTCCTTGAATCCTGGCTCCAAATAAACTAGTGTGTGCAGGCTACCCGACAGATTGTTGATGCAGACCACCAAGCGAAGGGGATGAAGGAGGGATATGACCCCCAACGTAAGGAAAAGCATTAAAAGGGACAGGAGTTCCCCCAATTTGACCTTGCAAAGGAGCGTTAGAGCTCCCTGCCCCCAGACCCAAAGTCTGTAAAGTGGAGTAAGTGAGTGTAGGACTTGTTCCCAAACTAGGCATATCGTATGAGAACGGAGGGCCTGTCGCACTAGATGTGAAGGGGGTTGTGGCCGCCACCATAGATGGGTTCGGTCCAATGTGCGACGTAGTTGTGGACGAGACCATGGTGGCTCAGACCGACGATGGTAATTTAGGAGATGCTTCTCCTGTGGTAGCAACTGTGGTGGGAATGGAAGAATTCCCAGAAGAAGTAACAACGTTTGTTTCCATAGCTGTGTGAGGAACTGTTTGGCATTCATGAAATTGGATTGGTGCAGTAAACGATGCCCAGATATCAGTGGTTGGGGTTTTGACTGAGCCAATATTGGTGGTTGATTCCTCCGGGAGTTGTTCGGGCACAAAGGTTTGTAACCCGATCGCTTCGAAAGACCCTTGTTGGTCTAGCTTCCGCCTTAATGGTGGCGGGGGTGACTCCAGTGTAACTGGTCGTAGGCCTAGAAGCCTTCATGACCAGTGGAGCTTGGTATCCTCCACTGTGTGAGAAGATCCAAGACACGCTAAGGTATTCTACACGTTCAAAAGTAACACACACTAAAAAGAAGCCCCTAAGAGATAAAACAAGCAATCACTAAACTAGTTGGAAGAACAGTTACAACAACCAACACTAGAGCAACTTACCGGTGCAAGTGCAACTCGAACACGGAATAACCCTCCGGGTATAATCTACAAAGTGTGGCTCGATTTCTATCCTAGGTATCATGGTATACCCCCGTAGTCACCCGTTTATGTCCCTAACAAAGATTGGCAACTAGGTTACCAGCATGCGAACAATCACCGGGCGGGTATAGTCGAAAGTCGGGTAGACCATAATGAGTAGGGTATCAAGCCCAAAACCTGTCAAGGGTATCGAGAGAAAATGGTCTGGAAGAAAACTGAGGACCTCGAATGGATTCGAGACCCATGAAGACCCGTGGAAAATGCAAACGACGGAATCCCAAAACAAGCCCTCGATATGTGTTCTCCACTATGATTGGTCTGGCTTTGTAGGGATTATCTCTGCTACCTTTTTGCACATGACCTCGTCTTTATCCCCTGTGTTAGAGGGGGGTCCCAGATAACTTCCACGAAACTGGACTTAGACACTCCCTACCTTAGACTCTAATGTTTGGTTTTGAGTGGCCTTGAAGAGTTTCCTCTCCAACCTAATTCAAGGCCCTAATCCCGAACTAGTTTCTGAACCCTACAAACATAAAAGTCTAGTAGATTTTAAGATTAGCATTGTTTTTAAGGATTTTTCTTACTTCAAGGGGTATGAAGGTGAAACTGATGGTGTGTAAAGACGAAAGAAAAAATAAATGAAAAAAGCTGGAAACAAAAGACTTTTACTAAATGCAAAATTTCAACAACTTTTCACAAAGAAATATTTCTTTTTCTTTTCGATTTTTCTAAGATTTTATGCAACAAACATAAAGGAATTTCACTCGACTACGAGCTACTTATGCTCTAAATTCACTGCAAAAACTTATGAAACAAAAGACTTCTCCCTAGCTAATGATGCAGAAACCCACTCTTCAAACAAAGAAGAAAATGAAAAGAGATTGTTTATTTATTTATTTAAGTGCTAGTAAACCAACAAAGGGAAAATACCGGCAAGCACAAAACCAAGAAAGACAAATTCTGGCTTAAA
This sequence comes from Picea engelmannii, assembly GCA_009831015.1. Classification (NCBI taxonomy): domain Eukaryota; kingdom Viridiplantae; phylum Streptophyta; class Pinopsida; order Pinales; family Pinaceae; genus Picea; species Picea engelmannii. The sequence continues at coordinate 49,188 of ML822880.1, forward strand.
GTGCAGATCGCAAAGAATCAGAGTAAAAACCCACAATGGAAATAAAGAAAACAAATACTCTTACGCTTGTCTAAAAACCATAATTTTTTTATTTTTATTTTCTGTCAACCATCAACTGAGAAAAAGCAGGCTAAGGGTAAGATGACCTAACCTACTGACTGTTCAACCCTAGAATAAAAAACCTGAGAGGAATACTTCTCATCAAAGGAGGGGATGACTGCCCCACCCTGAACAAAAAGTATCCTGTCAAGCACGCTACTCTCACTAAAACAACACGCGTGCAAACGCGTGCTGAACTGAAACAAGAAGCGTGTACACGTGGGCTAACCTTGTACAGGCCGCGTGTATGTCTAATTTCTAAAACAAAAATGAAAATAGGCAGTCCATACCAGGAAGAGGCCTTTGGTATTGATAACCAGGGTCCCTTGAAGGCTTGGATGTTTTTTCTAACAGAAAAGAAAAATAATGCAAGGAATAATAAGGCGAAAAAAGCAATTTGACACAGGACTATGAACCAGCAAGACTCAGACATGATTCCAGAAAACCCCCTGAGAATGTATAATTCTGACAAGGAAGAGGAGGACTGCCTCTAAAGTTCTCTGAACTCCTACACACTACTGCTATCTCTACAGCTAGCGTTCACACGTGGGCTGCAAGAGGATAGGGCACGGGTACACGCGTGCAGGCCTTCTATAGGCCGCGTGTACCTCTGTGTCCCGACAACTACCGTCAAGCAATAATCATGGAAAGATGGTATAAAGAACCAGGCTCCCTGCTAGCTCAGACCTTACAGAAAATAGATAGGCAAAGAAAAACAGAAAATCTAATCTTTTAAACTACCCAAAAACTTTAAATAAATCCAGAAACCCTAAAGAGTATTCTTCCCCAGTACGGTCGCCAATTCTGTTGTTGGGAAAAATACCCTATAGACTAGCAAACTAGGGTCAGACTTGCATGCAGATTTTGACCGAAAATAAATTACTTTTTAACCTACAACCCAAGATTAAAACCCCCCTTTCACAGTAAATGCATGAAGAGAACCACCAACCTTATCACCGACGTTCGATGTAGATCCTCCATTACGCATTGACCACTTTCTTGCACTGCTCCTTCCACATATAACCTGCAATCAAGACAAATAACAACTATGCGTGCATGCTACTTCTCTACTCAAGGGTTAGAAATCAAGCATAAATTCATCAAATAATAGACAATTCATACATTTGGATGGGAAAAGTATTCTTTTTATTACTGAAAATGAATCAACTTACAATCAAAGCTGAGACCGGCCACGACTCCTTGAACTTGATCCTGGGCTCCTCTTCTTCTGTCCTCCAACTGCTCTACGTTAAATCTCCTTTGGAATGAGGAAAGACTAAAGGGTTGGGACAATGGATTACGTAAATGGGCAGAGTTTCTTTGCTATTTGTTTCCTCCTCCAAATGGTACCCCTACCCCTTCTTTTATAGGCTAGAAGGAGCTAGGATTTTGGATGAACCCTTGGCCATGCATGGCTGGGAGTTTCAGTTAACTCACCCATAGCTTTTTGTTCTGTCGACAAATTTCCTTTTTTCGTGCTTTGTTAGGTACACGCGGGCTGTAGTGAGACAGCCAGCGTGCACACGTGTGTAGTAATGGGTTAGGGTGCGTGGGCCTTGACACAAGAGGATTTCCAAAGAGTTGTTCAACAAATGTTTTGACAATGAAGGGATATGAGTTGGCCTGATGCCAGGTAAGCATGTGTGGTGCAATTTAGGGTTATAACAGGTATATTTCAATTCCATGTTCGGAGGCATCCCAGGAAACTCCTCAGGGAAGACGTCCTCAAACTCACTTACCACCAGAAGGTGTTCTAGACCTTCTGCTAATCCCTTTTCGTTTAACGCAAGGATCACATAAATATTACATCCATGGCGCATGCTCTTCCGTAGCTGCAAGGAAGAGATGAACCCTAGGGAAACTCCCTGGTTCTGACCTATAATCATGCGTCTTTGTTCCTCATCAACAACCAAGATCAACCATTTCGTCTTACAGTTGAGTATTGCATCACGTGATTCCAACCAGTCCACACTAATCATGACTTCATAAGATCCTAAGATTGTGACATACAGGTTGTCCCTAGTGATAAAGTCTCCCAGGTTAAGGCTACAACTGATAACCCTTCCTCCAACCTTCTATTTGGCTACCAAAGCCATTTCTACTAAGATAAACTCACCCTATTCGACTTCCTTTACATTAATTATTTTTAGCGCTGCTCCAAAAATGAAATCTCAGTAGCACCAGGATCTATCATAATACAAAGGGTCTGGTCAACGATGGTAAGGAGTTCATTGCTGAGGCATTGGTCGTCATGTTATAGTGAGAGTGGATCCTCTCTGGAAGCCACGATATCCTGGTGAAAGTCTAGCTGGTGTCTGATGCTGCTGCACACTAGATGACACCTTCCCTGTGGGTCTCGTTGGAGCCCTACTTTGAACCCCGCTGAAAGCTCCTCCTCCGCTATGAGGACCTTCTGAATGACCTCATGCCAGGTTTGAGGCATTAGAATCCTAACCTTTTCATGAATTTTGATGTTAAGGCTAAACATGAACATTTTGACCTTAAGTTTCTTGGTATTCAAGTGCGGAGCATACCGAAGTAGCTCCAAAAATGGGCCTCATACTCGAGCACCATACAACCGCCCTGTCACAAGGCGTTGAATTCATTGAGCTGATGCTCATGAATTCTTTAGAAAGATAAATTTCCTAGAACCATTCCTCGAACAGTTCCCATGACACGTCTTCAACGATCATGTTCAAAAACGACAGGAGCATCTTCCACTATAGAAGAGCGCTCGCCTTCAGTTGAAGATTGCCATGCAGATCTTCGTGTTGGAAGTATATTTGTGAAGTGCAAAGCACATCACCATACTCTCTCACCATGCCTCAGAGGCTGCGTCATCTGGGGCACCAAAGAACTCGGGAAATTTTACCTTCTTGAGTTTGCAGCGAATACTAATGGTGCAGGCTGGGCATGCTGTGGACCCTCTGGGGTACAAGTGCTCTAGCCTTATCTCAGTATAGATGGTGAATCAAGGCCTCTGACAATCTCTCGAAGAACCTTTTCAGACCATCATCATCCCTTACAACAATCGACTCTAGCCCAAGGAATTTTTCTTCTCCTTGGGAGTTATACTCTGAAGGTGCGGGCACCTCTGGAGGCGTCACACCTCCTTCCATGGCACCATGCCATGAAACTCTATGGAATAATCTAATCGAGATCACCGCATGGATACATTAAGGTTTTAATTAGCGCTAGGTTAAAATTCAATATTTTACTGCGGTGGAAATTCTGGCGATCCACAGTCATAGGGTTGAACCCGCTCTGATACCATATGTAACATCCCTGATTCGTTATGACTACGAGAAGGAAAAAAGTGCAAATTTTTTTTAAACACGTGGTTCACCGTAGGGAAGATTGGAGGCCGAGCATTTTCGAAATAAAAGGGATTCAACAACAAGAGCATCATCTAGACCCATTTAAGGACATCACATGTCACTTACAAGGAATGGAACCTGGGTGGGGAGGATAACAGTTATTCCTCACAACCATCCAAGCTACACCCATTTGAGATTATTAATATCTTTATTGAGATAATCTTAAGGCCTCATTGGATTCAAAAAATTCATATTTTTTCTCAATAAAAATAACATACATATCCAATGGCTTGAAAACAACCATGATTTCTCCAAATGGGAATCATCTAAAGGTAACATTTTATCCATATATTTTGATTGAGGTATAGTTCATAATCCTTCTAAAATATTTAAATAAACTCTTTTTGTCAATACTCCTATTATTCCTCGAGGTGTTCCTATAGAAAGAACTATGTAAGGAATCCATTGGATGTTTGATAGCCTACTTGCTTTAGGCTAAAATGAAAGATTCCAACAACTAGAGTGGTTATCCCTCTCTAGTAAAGATATTCTTTTAATATCAAAATCGCTCAAATGTTAAACATTTGCTTTAAAGAGAGAATTAATTGATTAAATCAAATGTAGAGAAATATAATGCAACATTATTATATTCAAGAGCATATATATCCTTACTACTAATAGACATAAGAGGAACCAATTATGACAAATTCATAATAGACATATAAGGAACCAATTATGACAATTTCATAAGAAACAACTACTTCAAGTACCAATAAGAGTGTTATTCGTTGATATTGAAATATTAACAATTATATACCAGATAGGAAAAAGGTGTGGTAATCGTAAAAATATGTGGTAATGTTTAACATTTATTGACCATAAATTAAAGCATACTATCATTCAATAGTTACGAGTTCATTCATGGAACCCTAAAGGAGAACTTCAAATATTTTCAAAGCATGATAAAGATATTAATCTCATAAAAAGGCGAGTAAGTTCGCAGTGTGAAATCATGTGACTACGCAGTTAAGAGACAGGTGATATCGCAGCCAAATATATATATTAAAATCACATTGTAATTTCACTCAAATTAAGGTAAAATAATGTAAGTTCACCATCAATAGGATGGGAAAAATCGCAGGGTAATTCACAGAGTAATTTCACCATCAATGAAATATATTGCAGAGGAAAATCACAGGCATAATATAGAGGATAAAGTTGTCATGCAATGAATGAAATCATAGAAGGACTAAGGGAATGTTGTCTGGTAATAAAGGCAAGAATCGCAGAGAAAAAATTGTAAAATCATTGAGTTACAAATAAGAAAAAAGGGGACATTGTCAAACAAATGTTAACTGTTAATAATGAATTCAATCGTAGTCACAAATAGTAAAAATAAAATGTCGTCCCCCAATTGTTATAAAAAAAGTAATAAATTCAATCGCAGTCATCATCAGTTAACAAAACACTGTGGTTAAAACTCCACAGGCTACACCATAGAAGACCCCTAAAGCACAACAAGGATGCTACCTAAGGGTTACAAAAATCTTGGTGAAAGTAAAACAAAAATCGAGGTTTGGGTATGTTAATACCACTGTCTATTACATATCTTGTATTGTTGAGTCGAAAATATTATTGTTGTCATTCAATTAAGTTGTTGCCTATGAAGGATGAGACAATAACTAAATGAAATTGGCTGCAAGCCATCCAGGATTAGAGTAATGAAGGATGTAAATTGTTTAAGGAATGTAAAATGTAGAGAAAAGAAGTAAATGCAATCAATATGTGATCAACGTAGAGTAAACATATAAGCGTAAAACTGTATGATTTGACCAATATAAAATCACTAATTATAAACAGGAACAATATACTAATTCGTTGTATAAACATTTTGATAACAGTTGTTGTGTAAACTATTGATACTCATTTGATGTAATAACTATTGATAAATATCCATTGTATTATTAAAGGCATAAATCGCTACCAGCCTTAAACCTCCCCAGACTTGAACAATGTTAATTGCTTCACTATCAATCGTTGGGTAATGTAAACATGAAATAAAATTGTTGTATAGATAAATTTACTGTCTTAAATATAAAATTGAAGACTATAATCACATATTTGCTGAAAACAATTCACATGTAATTAAATCACTCAGATTAAATCACTATCAACAATCAATGTAGTCATTCCATATTACCGACACTGAGATTTACCATTCAAGAAAATGTGGGGGTGATATAAAAATGCAGAGGGTATTGAGCTAATCGCAGAGAGAAAAGATAAACAATACGTAGAGGTATTCAACCGCGAGAAGGCGCAAGACAATCAGTCAACGAGAACAATCAATGTAGATACAAGAAAGGGGTAGATAGCTGGGCACAAATATCCTTTTCTCCTCATCCACACATAGAAAAGTAGGGCATTAGAATCTATAGTTCTATTAGCACCGAAGTGACGACCGTCGATTCGGCTCCTAGCCAACTTCTCAGGCGTGGAATGATGATCTAGGGATGAGGACGAAAGTTAAAGAACATTCTCTTCATAATAATCATTAAAACAAAATAGAACAATCATAGCAAATTAGGGATCAGGTTCCAAGGAAATCAATTCATGCAACGAGCGTAAAGCTATGATGACTTTAAGTTCTCGATTAAAAACGTTGAGTAAAACACTTTTCTTTACACAATTAAAGGTACAGAAATTAAAGCGCAAGATCAATATTAATATAAAATTCAAAATAAAATCATGTGTATTGTAGCCCAAGGTGACAACTCTAATTCGTTGTCCTACGCGCTCCGTCTAGCTCTCGCTTGTCGACCGATGTGACTTCACTAGTACCTCCCAACCAATGCTAGGGATACTCTTCTTCCACCTTATCCCCCCAAGCCACAAAGGGGCCACGCACTCTAAACGAAAGAACAACTAGCAACCATCTCACCTCGCAAGGTGGAGCTACCACTCACTACCCGAGTTGGGTATCCCAACTCCCACAATATAAGTCAGTCAAGACAAAAATTCTGCAGCGCAACCTTACGCATAAAAGAAGATATCTATACTCCTCCTACTCCCTCCTTTTTATAGAGTTTCTAAGTGATTTCTTTCCCAAATTCCCATTTAATTTATTTTTCATTAACTTAATTCAGAAAAACCTTCCCTGTACACATGTCACCCATCCCCCTAGTTGCACCATAAATTAATTTCATTAATTATTTAATTACTCCTTATTCCCTCACTCACCAAAAACAATTCCCAAAATCGCTCCTTGGTGTACACATATTCCCTTACACATTTTAAATGACTTACGCCCTTACTAAATTCCTAGTTGAGTTCAATTTAGAAAGTTCTTAGGCAAGATTCCTTACTAAGTTAGTCATTCTACGTTTTCCTTATGTTTCCCCTTTTCCCCTTAGTTTCCTATTTCTTTTAAGTTTCCCTCTTTTCTCTTTTATCTAAAACTCAAATTAGCAACTGTAGAAAGGTTACCTTTTACCCCTTTTTCTTTTTAATTAATAATTTTTAATTAGAAAATGTAGAAAAACAATCAATTCCCTTTTAAAATTTTAATCCCTCAATAATTTGATTTTAATAAATTAATTGAATTTCTTACCCCCTTCTCATCACATGTTTAATTATGATTATGATTATGATTATTATTATTTTCACAAGTATCACTTAGACCTAGATTTTAATTTCACTAGGTCGAGCGACATTTTTATTAGGGAAATTGTTTTTAAATCTTACTTGACACATCATTCGTTCTAAGGTCATCTAGGTTTATTCACTTACCAGTTAAAAATGTGACATGCACTTCAGGACGCACTATGTGCTCCAAGGATTCCACTCATCACTTTCCATTTTCCTTACGCGACATGCCCTTTAGGACTCACTACGTGCTCCAAGGGTGCCACTCACCTCTTTCTATTTTCCTTGCGCGACGTGCCCTTTAGGAAACACTATGTGCTCCAAGGGTGCCACTTTCCTCTTGACTAACTTGGTAGACATCAAAAACCCCTGGATTCAATACTCCACAAGGTGATCTCATGGGAGACTAAGGGCCTTTAAGGAACAAGGCCCCTGCCTTATTGCACACCCCTTAGAATCATCGTGAGCGACTGTCACAGTTTGCCCTCATGACATTGTGGGTATTCTTGAACTAGGTAATCATTAACCTACAATTCAAGCCATGGTGGGAGTGCTAGTAGGTCGTAGCATGGCTGTTGTCCACACCTCTCCCTCAATGTCTCTCGTTATCATGCGTGACCCCTCTACTCCACATGTGAGTCTGGTCGGCAAGCTATCATCAGCCTGCATCATCAACAAATCATGTCAGAAATAATAGTAAATCATCATAACATCTAATCATACGTACATATTTCATATCAACAACAATCAAACCCCAATAGTACACTCCTTGACTCAATCTAGAGTCCAAGGGTTTCATCGATGCCACTGCATCCTCGAGGTCCAAAGTCCTGCACACTAAGGAGAACCCAGTCAATAGCACCTGTCTATGTAAATACAAAAAATAACATATCATCATATCCATAATGCCTTATAATCATAATCAAACAACCAATAGTATAATAATCAGGATCACTTGCAAGCAAGTGTCCTCAAAGAATAAGTTTTCTCAATGCGCGCAAGAGTAGGATGTTACATTATCCTACTTATCACTCAACCACCAAGAGAAATAAGAAGGGAGATAGTTTACATTCTTTTCCGAGCCCTCTAGAAGTATTAAAAAAACTATAAGGAGACATTTATGAGAACTAAAAAAGGCGTTGAAGAGAGGCATTCCATGATCCAATTTATTGTCTACAAGTTCATCTTAAATTTGAATCAGGAGGAATATTGAACATAACTAGATTATTTTTTCATAATCTTTTGCTAGATCTATTTTCATGACTATTGTCGGAATTTCATGCATTCTTATTGAGTGCAAACCCTCCTAGGGTGTGATCCCATATCATCATGGATTTTCCTATTAAAGAGGAATATGAATTTCTCTTGATATAGCCTTATTTAATATGGATTCTAATATGGATTCCATAAGCTTTGAAATAATCTTGTAAACTAAATTGCATAATGATATTCGCCTATATTCTTGAGAGATATGGTCATTCTTATTTGGGATTAATGCTATAAAGGTGGTATTTATGGCACTAAGAATATTCCTAAATAACTTTAAATATTTTGCAACTCAAAATATATCATCGTCTAGCATAACATAAAAACTAAGAGAAACTCAATTATCCACATGTCTGGGCCTAGACTCTTTCCCTTCTAAGACAAATTCATTACCTCTTGTAAATCTTCTTTGGAAATTTCAGATTCCAATTCTTCATTCATTTTCTCTTCTATTACCCTTGGGAATGTCGTCCCTCTTCATCTCCTGAAACAAAGTCCTAAATTCCTTTTTCCTTCTACTGCAATATCTAGAGAGGTTGATATCTTTTATCCATCCTATATCCTAATTGTTTTACACACCAAAATGTCACACTTGAGTGTCGCACCTTAAGTCTTGCAAGTGTCACAAAGTGACGTATGCACCTTGTTAAGTGTCACATACACTGTCGCAAGTGTTGTATGCACTGTTGAGAAAAATATATGACATAATCTTACTCAAGAATTTCCAGATCTTGCTTGGCGAAGGAAAGATAGACGGGAATATCACCCTACGTTTTATAGCCTCAAAATTTGTTTCCTAATCCACAAGTATTAGCTACAAGGGCTTAGGATGATTTTTTATAATAAAATATTGTTATAAAAATCAATATCTTTATATAATTTTTTGAATATAACAGATGCAAAATTAAATGTGGAAACAAAAGAAAAAATACCAAGTCACAGTTTAACACAGATGAGACAGAATAACAATCGCTTATTTCATTCCAGTAAATTAAAAGAATTGTTCTCTTTACAAAAATCCCTGAGGAAGTTTGGACCAAATTCAGACTTAGATGTCCCCTATGAAAACCATACAAAATGACTTCTGACAGAAATTCAAAAAATGAACTTTAAAATATGGACTAGCTTTCCACAGATTGTTTCCCACTCGACTCTTCACAATATCCTTTATCATTCATAAAATTTAATTCATGAACATACAAGTCTACATAGACTATCAAAGATAGATCAACACCTCTCAAAAACAAGTGTCTGAATGGTGTAATTTAGCCTTGAATCTTGGTGTCTACAATATGACCCTGCTGTCATAAAAGAGAATTAGGCTTTCAATGAATTAAAGAATGAATGAAAAATGAACTATCTCAATAAAACTTAAGAGCAGACCTTAGTATGCTTTCTCCTTCTATTCTCCTCTTGTTCCTCCTTCTCTTTTTGTCTTTAAGCAATCAAAATTAGTTGAAGTAGTTAAAATACCTCTTTTAGTTAAGTTAACTAAAACTCAACTAACTTTTAGTTTAGGGGAAGAATTAATATATAATAATAAGGGTCTTTAATAAATAATAACTAGTAGGTGGAACCCCTTGTGACTCCCTTTAGTTTCTTAACAAAAATAAACACAACTAGTCAATCAATCAAACACATCCTTCCTTGTGGCTCCCATCATCATTCTCATAATTTTAAAATTAATATCAATGATATTTTAAACCATATCCAAAAAATATAATATCCAAAATATCCAAAAATAGTGTTTTTTCCAAAAACTTTAGCAGTCAACTGTTCTAAAAAATCAATAATAAATATACACAAAAACCATATTTTCCACTTTGGGAGAAAATTTTCTCTTTGTTGTTGTTGTCTCCCTTTGTTAGGAACCAAATATCAATATAGCATAGAAAAACCTCAAAAAAAGTACTCAACGCCTTGAAAAAGAGATAATTTTAGATAATAAGCCTCTTTGAGGGGGAAACCTCCTTTTACCCCACTTAAATGTTCAAGTACAAGATGATTCCAAATGAAAATGTCTCCTTGGTATATATAGGAGACTAGGAGGTATAATTACAACTAATGGAATAAAGTCGACATAAATAATGTTAGTAACATTTCTTGTGCTGGGCACAAGAGTATTCAGGTCTGCAAGTTGCACGAGAAGCGCTCGAGCGCAACATGGAAAAATCTCGTTTTAGGCTTCCAAGCAAGTAAGCGGGCGAGATTATATTGTCGACGGTCTGGATTCATCCATAAGAGAAGATCGACGGTCGGCGGGAAATCGTGGTTAGCGGAGTTGCGCTGAGATTAGCACAATGGATAGTGCCCATATTGCATGCAGGAAAGGATAGTAGCCATCCATCCAAAGGACATGTGGCGTGAGATCTAGTCACGTCGGCTTTTCGGCATTCGGGAGTTTGAAGGATGAGGGTTCTATATCGTTATACATCTTGAAACCCCAAACCCCGACGCACCAAAAGCATCCAGGACCTAGGGCCCACAACATTGTCGAGTGAGTTCAGGACCGTCAGATATGAAAGGGGCGCGTGGCACCCAATTAATCCATCTTAGTGTTTCTCTCATCGCGACTATGATAATAAAGGATCAGCTCCTTCCTATTCATGAACACCAAAATCACCTTTGAGAATAAACACAGGGTCACAGCCCGTGGTCACTTGGGAAATAAAAAGAGTTGTGCAAGAGGGGCCAAAGGCATCGAGTTTGGTCACAGAAGGGATCATCGCAATCTCCAGGTGCCATCTGATTCGACCTCAATCCTGGTTTTCACTTGGAGTAAATGAAGGTGAGAAGGGGTGGTTGAAACCTATCCTCATTCATTAAGTGTAAGGTATGGAGGGTCTGGCAAGCTGTCTGCCCGAGAGGGTTCTGTGTATCGATTTTTTCCAAAGAAGCCATGCCGAGTCCTCGACTAGCCAGAGAGGTCTGCACACACTAACTCGGCACTTAATGGCTCATCTAATCCCCTTGCAGGAGCCATGCATAGTTAAGGTGGCATCTGACGAACAATATCCATCCGAATTTGACTGAAGGGACACCAAGCCTTGGATGACTGAGCACACCTCTATTAGTCAAATTTTTCTGAGTATATAGACTCAGTCTTTGTATTTTTGTAATCATTAATGGTTGAGAAAGGCTCCTGGTTGTAAAGATTTAATGAAGCACTGTTATTCCTAGTTATGTGTGGAATTTTGAGACTTCTTGCCTTATGAATGTCAGTTTCTTTCACGTCTTTGTTTACACTGTATTAGAGCAGCTCGAAATTGGAGGATCCAGTCGAGTTGTAACTCTTATAGGATGATGTAGGTTGGATCACTGTAATAGTTGCATTGTTTCTAATCCGTCTCTGTGGTTTTCTTAGTGCTGAACGACTTGGAATTGGAGGATCCATTCAAGTCCCTCTTTCAGTTTCTTGAAGCCCTGAACCAAGAGGATCTTGTATTCAAAGTTTTTCTTATACAAACTACTGAAAGGTCTGTTGCCTGAGGCAGTTTTTTCACCCCTCTCACCAAGTCTTCAACCTACTCATCTTTAAATCAACTCACTGATTGAAGTTAGATCAAGACCTCCTTTGTTCCTTACATACCAGACCCAGTCCCTGAGTTAGAGTGATATCTTCCCGAGTCTCTACCCATTTGATCACCCAATACAAACTATCGTGACATAAAACTGATGGGTGTTGGGCTCTGCTGCTGCAAGCAATCCAGGAGTGACTTCTAACTTCAACATTTCTGGCGCCATTGCCGGGGATGAAGTTGAAGATTTTCCCTGGGATTGAACGACAATGAGCCTCTGATTCTGAAGGTGCATCGGCTATCAGAGCCTTTGAAGATTTCTATTGTGCACCTGGCAACTCCATTGTGACGACTCCTATGTGGCGAACCTACCATGTTAATTGTGGCTTTCATAGGCAGACACACATGGTCCCATCCACAGATGCCTCTATCTACAACTAAAACTGATCCAGAGGTGGTTCTCAGAAAAGGAAAGGCCTCTAAAGAAGAAGCTTCCACTGTCGAACCAGGTAATCCACCATCTCCTTCTGTAGGAACTCCATTTTCTCCTCCTCAGTTTCTTAATAGACCTTTTTCTGAGGTTTCCCATTTCCTGAATTTCGGGAGTGTTCTTGCTCAGTTTTCCCCTCTTGGTCTGGGATTGGAGGGAGAAATCCTTGTTACTCCCCTCTCCTCTGAAGCTGTGCTTTGGCATAGACCTAGGACTGAAGAAGATTTCCCCACTCCTATCTTTACCACTCCTCCTCTTATTACTGTTACCACTCCTGCATAAAGAGGAGCATCTGTTTACTTGAGCCCGTTAGCCTTCTCCTTAAATCCCCTTTTGTTTCCCATTCCACTTCGAGACTCATTCCCAGTAGCCCCTTCACAAACTCCTTATCCTCCAAGTTCTCCTCCACCTAGTATTCCTATGGTTGGTGCTAACCCCCCTCTAAATAGAATGGATGCCATAGTCACTGCCAGATATTCTCCCTTAATCCTAGCCCATCCTATGAATCCTCTCCCTGCTAGAGATTACTTGAAGTATATGCCCAAGTTCACTGGGGAAGGGGACATAACTGCGGAAGAGAACTTGGATGATTTCTACAGTTATGTAGACAACCTGAACATTGAAAATGAAGATGTCTGGATGAGAGTCTTTGTCTAGAGCCTGGATGGTGAGGTGAGGAAGTGGTTTAGAGGATTCCCCCCCGGATCTATTGTTGGGATTGAAGCCCTGGACAACGCTTTCCTGAGGCAGTGGGGAGATAGGAAGGATTTCATGTATTACATGACAGAGTTCGGGTCTTTGAATAAGATGGAAGGAGAGTCTGTCTCTGACTTCTCCAAAAGATTCAATAAGATGTATAATAAAATTCCTGCCGAAATAAAACCCTTAGAAGCCTCAACCAAGATTTCTTATGCTAGTGCATTTGGCCCCGATTTCTGTCTTTTATTGAGAGAAAGAAGAGCCGCCTCAGCTAAAATGAAATATGCGGCCATATAAGTGGAATCCAATGTATTGGCAGCTGATAGACTGAGGAACAAGGATGATGCATACAGAATAAAGGGAAGATCGGAAACCTCAACTTCTGGCCCATCGGTGCCCCACCCTCAAGTGGATGAACTGACCCAGATGGTGAAGTCCCTATCTGCAGAGATGGAGAGAATGAAGGTGGAGGGGAGGCAATCATACAAGGGCCCTCAAAACGCCAAAAACAAAGGAGGTTTTAGGAGGCCAAACAATATTACTTCCCCGACTGTGAAAAGAGAGAGGGGAAGAGACAGAAAAGACCAGAAAATTCAGGCCCCTTTTCAAAAAAATTTTGTGGCCGAGGGGGAAGAAGGGGAAACAACTGAGCTTGATCCTGAAATCCATTGCTTTAGGGACACTCCTCCTTTTCTTCACCTCACTCAATCAGCATACGAGGAGTCTCTCATGGACAATCAGCTAAATGAACTGAGCAAGGGAGACAAGGCTAGTGGCAGCCAAGGCAGGTATGATCTGAGGTCTAAGAAAAAGATAGTAGCACCTGATGTTCCTGAGTAGTTCACTAGAACAGAGAAAACTGCTAATGAAGTAGCAGACAATCACAGAGGTAAGAATCCCTGACCCCTCTCTCCCATAGTCCAGAGTCATGTTCCCTAAATAAGAGAAATCCCGAAGCTTACATCTTCTTTTAATTTCGAGCATGAAATTCAAAATATCAAGATCCCTGTGCCTCTGACCGAATTGATTAAACATGAAGGGTTCAAGAAATGATTCTCTGATCTTTTACAATCTGAGGTCTCATTCCTTCCCATAGACTCCATCAATTTGCAAGATGAAAAGCCTGCAGTTATTCTAGGTCCTATGGTAGAAGACAGGAATGACTCATCCCCTCCCTTCTACACTTCCTTGAACATACATGACAAGGTACTGCACAACTACTTGATGGATTCGGGGGCTTCTCACAACCTCATGCCCAAAATTTGTCATGGAAGAGTTAGGGCTAGAATTCACTCGAGCCTATCATGACCTCTGTTACTTTGACTCCAGAAAAGTTCAATGTCTAGGAGTTATCAAATACCTAGTTGTGACCTTGTTTCAGTTGCCCATGAAAGTGTGGTCATGGATGTTGTAGTGGTTGATGTCCCCCCCAAAGTTTGGTATGTTGTTATCAATAACTTGGATAAAAATACTGGGGGGAACTTTGTAGATGGACCTCACATATGCTACTATCCCAGTGTTCGGAGGAGAACATAGGAGGCTATACAGGGAAGCCCAACTGGCCTATATAATCAGTGATGAGGCCAACCCTACCAACCATCCCATTTTTTCCTTGGAAACTAATTTAGGTTCCAGTGTACTACAACTCACTAATGCTCTCGAGCCTCCTCTAAAACTCAGAAATCCGCCCACCACTTCCCATAAATTTCCTCCCTCCATCACCCCCGTCTGGAAAATATTCTTTGATGGAGCCTTTTCTAGGGAAGGCGCTGGTGTTGGGGTGTTTTTTGTGTCACCTGCTCAGGAAACCATATCTCTGTCATACAAATTAGAATTTGAAGCTACCAACAATGTGGCAGAGTATGAAGCTCTTGTCCTAGGATTAAGAGCCGCAAAGGAAATGGGAATTCAGGAGGTAGCAGTGTTCGGAGATGCAGAGTTGGTGGTCTAGTAGATTAGAAATGCTTATCAGGCTAAGCATCCTCGACTCAGAAGCTACAGAAATGAGGTATGGGACTTAATTGATAGTTTCTTCTTAGCATTCAACATTTCTTTCATCCTAAGAGAGGAGAACACAGTGGCAGATTCCTTAGCTACATCAGCAAGCAATTTCAAAGTACCCTTATCGCCCAAATTCAGATATGATGTAGAAGTAAAATACAGGCCCTCCATACTTGACAACGTCAAACATTGGAAGGTATTCAAGGATGATCTCGAGATCAAGAAATTATTGGAGACTGTCGAAGAATTTTCAGAGATGCATATCGACCAAGACTTTGTCTCTAAAGAAGAGCTTGATGGGGGTAAGTTTTTGAGTAAAATAGCAGAGCGTAACATTGTGCAGCTCCCTAGCAACCATATTCCAAGGGGTCTGGTTCCTTTGGAAATGATTCTTGATAGAAATGATGTGTCATTAAAAGGGGAAATCTCGGAGGATGACGCTGATATTCTTCAGTGCAACATTGGCACTGAAAGTGATCCCAAGTTTGTCAAATTGTCAAGAAGTCTGACAAAGGAGAAGAGATCTGAATACGTTGGAATTTTGAGGGAATTTGCTGATGTTTTCGCCTGGACCTACGAAGACCTCAAAACATATAACACTTCTGTCATTGAGCATAAAATCCCATTGAAAAAGGAGGCAAATCCATTTAGGCAGAAGCTAATATAGATCAATCCTATGCTGCTGCCTATCATGGAGAGGGAAGTGAAGAAGTTGCTACAGGCCTAGATCATCGTACCAATGAGATATTCAGAGTGGTTGGCCAACTTGGTACCAGTAAGGAAAAAGA
Source organism: Picea engelmannii (assembly GCA_009831015.1). Classification (NCBI taxonomy): domain Eukaryota; kingdom Viridiplantae; phylum Streptophyta; class Pinopsida; order Pinales; family Pinaceae; genus Picea; species Picea engelmannii. The sequence goes on from ML822880.1 coordinate 65,011, forward strand.
ATGGAGAAATCAAACTCTGTGTAGACTTCAAAAACCTGAATAGGAGATCACGAAAGGATAAATACCCCTTATCAAAGATGGAACATATACTACAGAGGGTAACAAGAGCATCCAGGATGTCCATGATCGATGGTTTCTCTAGCTACAATCAAGTCTCTGTTCTGCCTGAGGACAGGGAAAAGACGACATTTACCACTCCATGGGGCACATTCATGTATTCCAAGATGCCTTTTGGATTAATGAATGCAGGGGAAACATTTCAACGTGCCATGGACTTAGCTTTCATTAGGGAAAAGGATAAATTTGTGGTCGTCTATATGGATGACATTACAGTATTTTCAAAATCTGATAAAGAACATTGTTTCCATCTCAGGAAGGTTTTCCTGAAATGCTGGAGTTTTGTCATTTCATTAAATCCCAAAAATCTCTGTTCGCCATGTAGGAGGGAAGGTTACTAGGCCACATAGTATCAGTGGAAGGAGTCAGGATTGATCCTAGTAGAGTTGAGGCAATACAAGCCTTATCAATCCCGAGGTCCAAGAAGGAGGTCCAATCTTTCCTTGGTAAGATTAATTTTCTGAGGAGGTTTTTTCCTAACTTTGTTGAGGAGGTAAAACTTATAACATCCAGGTTAAGGAAAGGAAATGAAGTGAGGTGGACTCCTGAATCACAAAATTCCTTTGAGAAAATAAAGAAGGCCCTGACTGAAGCCCCTGTGCTTATCAGTCCCGATTACTCAAAGGATTTCCTTATTTTCTCCTTTGCCTCACCTGACACGGTGGCCGCTGTTTTATTATAGACAAACAAGATTGGGCTAGAGTAGCCTGTTGCCTATTTTAGCCGAGCATTGAGGGATGCCGAAGTCAGGTATGCCACTATGGAGAAGCAGGCCTATTCCCTGGTAAAGGATCTCAAGGAATTTAGAATCTATGTCCTACAATAAAAAATCATCGCTTATGTCCCCTCAGTTGCTGTTAAAGTCATTCTTATTCAAATTTCAGCCTGACATAGACGGGAGGAGGAGTAAGTGGATAGCCAAGATTCTGGAATTTGACCTGGAAATAAAGCCTACCAAATTGATCAAAGGTCAAGGTTTAGCCAAGCTGTTGGCTGAAGCCAATTGCCAAGCTTTGGGGGTAAGTTTCATCAACGAATGCTCAGGAATTCAGCAGGGTCGGTTGTCTAAAATAGACCCTCAAAGGGAGCCCCCATTGGCTCGATGTCCCTGGTATAAGGATGTCATATATTTTTTGCAAGAGTTGCGGCCTCCAGACGACCTGCAAAGAAACAAGGCAAGAGCTCTGAAGCTCAAAGAAGCCAGATATTGCCTTATCAATCAAGTTCTATATTGGAAAGACCCCCTGGGGTTGCTTTTGACATGTGTAGATCCGCAAGAGGCTGAAAGGATCATTGTTGAATTTCATGACAACCTATGTGGAGGGCATCATTTCTAGAAAACCACAGCCTACAAAGTCCTCAGGGATGGATACTACTGGCCCACTGTATTCACTGACGTCTACTGAAGGGTCAGAGCTTGCACCAAATGTCAAAGATTTGCAGGAAAACAACATCTCAAGTATTTGTCGTTAAATCATGTGGTTGTTTCAGGACCTTTCCAGCAATGGGGCCTAGATTTCATTGGAGAAATTCACCCCACTTTCAGTGGGAAGCACAAATGGATCCTGACTGCTACCGATTTCTTCACCAAGTGGATTGAATCTATCCCCACCAGGAGTGCTTCCCACAAGGTAATCATTGGATTCTTGGAAGACCTCATCATAAGATTCTGCTGCCCAAGTAAGCTTGTCACTGATAATGCATCCTCTTTTGGGGCTGAGCCGTTAGCCAAGTTTTGTGGGCAATTCAGGATTAAACTGATTCACTCCACCCCATACTATCCCAGGGCAATGGTTTAGCAGAGTCCTCCAACAAAAGCCTGATAAGGATCATCAAAAGACTGTTGGAAGACAATAAGAAGGCCTGGCATTCAAGATTGAAATTTTCCCTATGGGCTGATCGAGTGACCACAAAGAGATCCATAGGCGTCTCTCCTTTCCAATTAGTCTATGGAGCAGAGGCTATTTTCCCTTCTAATTTAGCCATTCATGTAGCAAAATTCCTCCAGGATCATCAAGAGGAGCCTGATGACATGATCAGAAGAATTCATCAGCTAGTGGAAGTCCAGCAGGCCAGGGAGCAGGTAATGGGCAGGATTCAGGACCATCAACAAAGGATCAAGCGGGTTTTTGATAAGAAGGCCAAGAAGGAAGAGTTTCGGATAAGAGATCTGGTACTGAAATGGGATGCTCCTAAACAAGATAAAGGCAAGCACGGAAAATTCGAAGCCCTATGGATCGGGTCTTTCAAATTATTCAAAGTATTCTCGAATAACACCTACAGGGTACGGGATTTGAAGGATCAAGAAGTTTTCAATGGCCCTGTGAATGGGAATTTCCTAAACAGATTTTTCTCTTGAGCCGCACATGGCTCTTTCGTGGTTGTAAATATTGTTTTTCTTTCCGTCTGTAAGTTTTAAATAAATGACCCCATAGCCCAACAAAAAGGCACTGGAGCTGCAAAATGAGTCCTTAGAGAATCACAGGGACGACTCTATCCCCCATGGAGCCTAAAGAAATGTTGGCGTCAGAAGTCACTCCTAGATTGCTTACAGGAGCAGAGCCCAACACCCATCAGTTTTATGTCATGATAGTTTGTAATGGGTGATCAAATGGGTTGAGACTCGGGAAGATATCACTCTAACTCAGGGACTGGGTCTGGTATGTAAGGAACAAAGGAGGTCTTGATCTAACTTCAGTCAGTGAGTTGATTTAAAGATGAGCAGGTTGAATACTTGGTGAGAGGGGTGAACAAACTACCTCAAGCAACATACCTTTCAGTAGTTTGTAGAAGAAAAACTCTGATTACAAGATCCTCTTGGTTCAGGGCTTCGAGAAACTGAAAGGGGGACTTGACTGGATCCTCCAATTCCAAGTCATTCAGCGCTAAGAAAATCACAGAGACTGATTAGAAACAATGCAACTATTGCAGTGATCCAACCTACATCATCCTATAACAGTTACAACTCGACTGGATCCTCCAATTCCGAGTTTCTCTAATACAGTGTAAACAAAGACGTGAAAGAAACTAACATTCATAAGGCAAGAAGTCTCAAAAGTCCACACATAACCAGGAATAAAAATGCTTCATTAAATCTTTACAACCGGGAGCCTTGGTCAACCATTGATGATTACAAAAATACAAAGACTGAGTCTATATACTCAGAAAAATTCTTCTAACAGAGGCGTGCTCAGTCATCCAAGGCTTGGTGTCCCTTCAGTCAAATTCGGACGGATATTCTTCGTCAGAGGCCAACTTAACTGATCATGGCTCCTACAAGGGGAGTAGCTGAGCCATTAAGTGTCGATTTAGTGTGTGTATACCTCTCTAGCTGGTCGAGGACTCGGCATGGATTCTTTGGAAAAAATCGATACACAGGACCCTCTCTGGTAGATAATTTTCCAGACCCTCCATAGCTTACACTTAATGAATGAGTTGAGTTTTCAACCACCCCTTCTCACCTTCATTTACTCTAAGTGAAAACCAGGATTGAGGTCAAATCAGATGGCACCTGGAGATCGCGATGATCCCTTTTGGGACCAAACTCGACGCCTTTGGCCCCACTTGCACAACTCTTTTTATTTCCCAAATGACCACGGGATGTGACCCTGTGTTTATTCTCAAAGGCGCTTTGGGCATTTGTGAATAGGAAGGAGTTGATCCTTGCTTATCACAGTCGCGATGAGAGAAACGTCGAGATGGCTTAATTGGGTGCCATGCATCCCTTTCATATCTGATGGTCCTGAACTCACTCGACGATGCTGTGGGCCCCGGGTCCTGGACCCTTTCGACGCTTCGAGGTTCGAGGTTTCAAGATATAGAATGATATAGAACCCTCATCCTTCGAACTCTCGAATTCTGAAAATCCGACATGACTAGATCTCACACCACATGTCCTTTGGATGGATGGCTGCTATCCTTTCCTGCATGCAATACGGGTTCTATCCGTCGCACTAATCTCAGCGCAACTCCAGTAACCACGATTTCTCGCCGACCATCGATCTTCTCTTATGGATGAATCCAGACCGTCGACAATATAATCTCGCCCGCTTACTTGCTTGGAAGCCTAAAACGATATTTTTCCATGTTGCGCTCGGGCGCTTCTCATGCAACTTGCAGACTTGAATACTCTTGTGCTCAGGACAAGAAATGTTACTAACAAATAAAATAACATTACTAATGTAATATGCCCCAATTAAGGGGTAATGAGCCAATATTAGGGCTTAACATGCCCCTTCCCTTGAGACAAGTGTTGTCTGCAACACTTGAGTAACTCTAGATGCTTCTGTATAAAAGACTCATCTTCCCAAGTGGAATCTTGGGCCAATAGTTTCCTCCATTTAATGAGATACTTTGAAATGGATCTATTCCTCAGCTGGCGAATTCTTGTGTCGGTGATGGCTTCAGGCTCCAATATGATTTTTCGTTCCTCATCAAGTTCTGGCAATACAATTGGAACTGGGATCTTGTCTCCTATAACCTTCTTTAAGCGTGAAACATGGAAAACTGGGTGTACTCGTGAAGATGCAGACAACTCCAATTTGTATGCCATAGTACCAATATTTTGCAACACCTTATAAGGGCCATAGTACTTTTGTGATAATTTATTATCCTTCTTGGCTTGCTTGAGGGACATATGTTTGTATGGTTGTAGTCTTAAAAATACCAAATCCCCTACTTCAAAACTTCTTTCACTACGATGTTGATTTGCTTGTTGTTTCATGCGATTTTGTGCCATGGTCAGGTTGTCCTTTACGATTTGGAGAACTTGTTGTTGATTCTCGATGTGATCTTCCACTACTTGAACCTTAGATTTTTCTTTTAGAGAAGAAGTGATGGAAGGAGGGTGGTATCCATAAAGTGCCATAAATGGTGTCATTTTTGTTACAGTACGAAAGGAAGTGTTATACCACCATTCTGCCAAGGGTAACCATTTGAACCAT
>ML822880.1:73942-97388 GCA_009831015.1 Picea engelmannii
AAGCAATTCATACCTTTTGTGTATGTGGCACATTATGTAGATCAAAGAATTGCTCCATTTGAAGTATCCATGTGATTGGGTCCTTGCCATCAAACTTCCTCATATCGATCTTAGGAATGTGGTTGGTCTTCAACCCAAAGTTGTAGTTTCTCCATTCTGGATTCACCTTCCTTGTGTCCTCATCATGAATTTCATGGGATGCATTTTCACTTTCAGGTGTGTTCTCTGTTACAGAATTTTTCAATACTTCCATGATCTCCTCTTTTAAACCATCCATATTTGCCTCCATCTTAGCCTCCATCTCTTGTAGTTCATATTTTGTTACTATCTTCTTTTGTAAATCATTTATGTCCCTATGCATTTCTTCAACTTCATCAAGAGTCCAAGTAGGATTTTCTGGAGGCTTATTTGGTGTAGAAGTTCCCTTTTTGGGTGGCATGTTGGCCAAGTATCACTTTTGAACCTTGATTTTGAGGTGGTTCTTCTAGACAATATTTCTTCTGTTGTATCTCCCAAGGTTCTCCCCTTATGGGTATGAAACTTTCTTTTATGTAGTTCTCTGATATTTCTTCTCTGAAATTCCACAGGTCTGATCAAAATTGGATGTTCCAAGTGGAATTTACGGTAACTTCCCCGCAACTTGTCGATTTTTGGCCCTTCCAGGAGATATCACTTGTATAGCGTTCCCCACACAAAATAATTGATATAAAATCATGAAACTTGTACCTAGAATACTACAAACTATCCAAAATCCAATGAAACTGGTTCCACTCAATTTGGATATTCTAGGAAGAATTTATGATTGTTTTACCTGGAGCACCTTCTTGAGACTAGTCAATAGGACTAGTCAGATACCCTATATTACACAGAGTGTATATACAAATTTAAGATGACCCAGAAGATAAAAAATTTACCATAGATACCTTACTAATGTTTGTGAGTAGCCTCCGGATTTCAGGGTCGAAAACATTACAGAAAATGTTTTATAGTGAAAATTCTGCAATGACTCATTTCAAGACGATTCTAGAACCCTATCTTGTACAGGTTGTATCTCTGACAGTATAAGGCCTCAGGAGATAAAATTTTAACCCAACGTACCTTGATCTATCTACTAAATATACTCCAAGACGTTCCTTATGAAACATTGTAGAAAAACAATTATAGCAAAAATTCCAAGGTGTCTCAGATGTAGCAGCAAAACCCCAAGACCTTGAGCTCTGATACCATATGTTAGGAACCAAATATCAATATAGCATAGAAAAACCTCAGAAAAGGTACTCAATGCCTTGAAAAAGAGATAATTTTAGATAATAAGACTCTTCAAGGAGGCAACCTCCTTTTACCCCACTTAAATGTTCAAGTACAAGATGATTCCAAATGAAAATGTCTCCTTGGTATATATAGGAGACTAGGAGGTATAATTACAACTAATGGAATAAATACGACATACATAAAATAACATTACTAATGTAATATGCCCCAATTAAGGGGTAATGATCTAATATTAGGGCTTAACACCCTTTGATTTCTATGAATTAGCCTTAGGTTGTGTGGAGCCTTTAGGCTTCATCTCACTGATAACATGAGAGAAGTCATCTCTCAAGTGCTTGCGAGATGAAATAGATTTGGCAAAGTCACTTGAGGGAGAGGAGGGGGAAGCAACAACTTTTCCTTTATCATGTGCATGGTGGGATTTGGTTTTGAGCCTATTTCTTGCGTGGGAAAACTGTACGGGTGAGTGTGGAGGGGAAAATTTGACAATTGGGTTAACCGGTGCAGGAGGAGAAGGTAGAGACAAATTGGGCCAGCCACGATGTTGGGATATTGTTGGATGAACAATCTCTTTCCATCTGTCATTTTCAAGGACTTCAGGTTGTAATGAGACATGTGGGGGAACTAGGATACCAGGGACATGCTGGGGTTGGAAGGGAGGCCTTTCTGACCTAGGTTGGACTACCCCTTGTCCAATCTAGTTGAAAAATCCATCTTGGAAGCGCTGGTTCAACTCTTGTAGATCTGCATCAAAATGTATCAAAAACCTTGGCCTTCTAGGGCCCCTGTTCCAATTTCATCTTCCCCTATTATTCTGGCCATGGCTTCCTCTACTAAAGAAGCTCATTCATGTATGCAATGTTTATTAGCAACTATCTTCTTAAACAAACCAAACATGACATCTCTTTTAAATATGAAACAAAGTTTGGATCAACAACACATCAGACTCATGCAATCCAATCCATAAAAAATGTTTAATACTTGTTAATGAGAAGGGGGTGAATAAGGGTTATGGGATATCTAAGGGGTTGTATTGAGAGAAAATTGATAAAATAGAGGGGAGTAGATCATGATTACTGCTCAACAAATAATCAAACAATCAAATGTATTGTAATGACAAAACATATCAATTGTAACTCATCTCTGTGTCATCCTTTAATTGCTATAACACAAAGTTTCCATTTAATTATAATTTAATTTTAAGAACAGGGCATGCAAAATGAATTTGCGAATGTGAGGGGATTTGTAATGTGCGAAAAAGTGATACAATGGTAGGGAAGTTAATGGATATTGTTCATAAAAAAATTAAGTAATTAATAATCATAACTTTGTACTATAATCAATCCAAAAAACACCAACACCACACCAACATTACTGTGTATCAAATTGTTTTTTGTAATATTTAAATTTCCCAGACTTCCTCAATTCATAACAGTCTGTGTAACCATAACCCATAACCAAAACAAACTTTCCATTCAACAAACCTTTTTAAGAACATGCTTGTCTTTAATTTATTTTCTTTCCTTTTAAGAATTTAAAGAAAACACACAACAATATTTCTTGACCTCTATCCCATGATGCATCACTATAAAAATAACATCCATTGTCTACCAATTCACAATCAGGGCAAATTTAAAATATACACAGGTCCCTTTTTCAATACAAATAGATTTCCAAAACATGCCCGATTACACACAGTCCCCATTAAATCAACCAATAATATTTTTCAACGAAACCAAAGTCAACATAAAACCCAAGACTCATCACTGTCAATGCATGATGATTAAATAATATATGCAAGGAGAACATAACCAATTACACACAATCACCATTTCCATAATTAGCTATAACCCTGATCGGGCCTAGCAAAACATAGAGGTGTTTCTAATTCCAATCAAGAACATACTGTAAAAACACAGTGAGTGAAAATAAGACAACCCACGACTGTATATAATTTCTTGTTCCGAATTGTAACTCTTCAACCAATTTAATCATAGAAAGATGAGATAGGGACTCGACAAAAAACCTCCATAACCATTCCACTGATAAACCAATATTTGACAACCAAGAAGATGCCCGAAGGAGCCATGACAGTTGGAGATTAAAATCGGTCTCCGTCAAAACAAATGCAATGAGACAATCAAGAGCGCACTCATCTTTTAACAATAGCAAAGAGAACTCGAGGTCTTCATAGACTTCTCAACCAGAGGAAAAAATAATACCTTTGGAAACAAACACCACAATAAGCCACAAATTCTTCTTATTACTCCCATTTTGAGCAACATAACCAATAGTTAGCCATCGAGGAAAGAAAAGACAGTTAGGGTAAAAACCAATGCACATAGTTCATTATCATTTGTGGAGGAGAGGCAAAGTTAATTGAACAATGATAGTTATTCAAAGACCATACAAAGATATAACCTCTCTGTCCATTTTCTTAATATTCGAACAACCAGTGAGCAATACCAATGAGGATGCATAGTGCCAAGGTATAACTTATATCACCCCACAACCATACAGTATATATTAATGTTATGGCCACCCTAATGCTGGATCTTGGGATACTTTGGTGAAAGGACAATGAGAATGATCCCAAGACCATGACTCTAGGTTGAATAAATTACACAACAACTAAATGGAAATCTGAATGCAACTGGATAGGGTTACACTCATGACGGTGAGGGAACAACCAATGATAATACACATAACGAAGCCCTCCATAATTAACACAAAGAGATATATACCGCATTCACTTATTATCCCCAGAGACCCATCATGATTTTAAACTGATAGAGAAACCGGTTAATGCACATATTAAACAAAACCCAATTCTTTTGCTAGAAATCCAAAGAAATTACAGTCATCAAAGAGAGAAATATCACATATTTACATACTCGAAATTCTCAGGAACACACAAACCCAAGCATTACTGAGCCATTATGTTTTCATACACAAAGCATAATTTATGGATGGAGTGAAAAAGAACCATACCTATAACAAAGAGCTTAAAAGGGTGAGTTGGCCGAGCTTTCTTCTTCTCAAGAGCATGAAATGTGGATCTTAACCATCAATAGCCCAAAAATACAACAAAGAACAATATTAGCGTGACAATCGATAGGGGGGGTATGGAGTGACATACATTCACTGCACATCACTTCCATATCCTATCCTATTCAATTCCAATTAGAAGACATCCAAACTTTCACCAATCCATTAAACCATGTATTCAATGCCCTAACAATTGAAAATATGCGATGATATCCCTTTCCCAATGCGCCATCCAAACATTTACATGTTAACCTTTGCCAAGTTCTATGTCATATCAGATATTGAAATGCTATATGCGCCCAAATCAAATCAAATGAAAATCACATAGCCACTAACCAACCGTATAATAGTTAAGACTAACATTAGCATTTCTTTACTTTTCCATTTGCATATAACCCTTAACATAGCTCAAACATAACTTATTTTCTTTTAAGAATTTTTTCATAGGTTTTTTTTCTTTGCTTTGGTTATGTTATCACTAACATATATCTTGTATAAATGTGGCTAGTTAGTCGATCATGATGATTTGTGATATAATTAAATCATAGCAACTATAAATGCATGCCTATCGTAACAAAAGGAATGCTTGAATCATAGAAGAATTTCATGAAATGCATCATCTACCTATTACTATGTCAAAATGAACCCAAGACTGCATTTTCAACCATGAAGGAATGTGTATGCATCATCAAAACAGCAGCAGGAAAATGTGTGATATGTCTATCTTTGAATCTCCAGTCTATAAGGGGGTCCCACCTACTAGTATTATATTATTAGCATAGTTTAAATAATAGAGCCTTAGTAATAATTTGCGGGTGGAATTCATAGTTATAATTTTAATCGTCAACATGCACCTTACCAAGTTTCACATTCACTTTTCTGAGTGTCACAACCCCTTAACACCATAAAAATAGTTGTCACAATCTCTAAGTCATGTTGGAAGAATAAGCCCCATCCTTTGACAATCGAAACATACCTTTTCCTTGGAAAATTTGACCATTTTTTAGCATTTTAGGAGAATGGTGCTCCCCTACCCATAATGGGTGGGCTTCAATGCTCCTATAACCTTTTTAAGGGGGCGCCATGGCACTCTATCTATCACTAGAGGGGCGCTAGTCTTGTTAGAGAGAAATGTTGGATTCTCCACCTTTTCTTAAGGGACAACTCTTGATGGATGAGGTTTGTTGTGGTCAAATACTACCCTATGGTATCTATCCTAGAATCTAATCCCAACTTAAGGATCCATATACTCAACCATTTACCTCATTGTTTCATGGTAGTTGTGCCTCTCAAGCCTATATATTGAAGGTATTTCCAAGGTGAAGGGGGGAACAATTGAGGTATAAAACTTTTGATTTTGAAGGAAGCATCAACATTTTGATGTCAAGATTTATGCAAGGGTTGGACAAGGATATCTTGGAGAAGTGTTGCATCATCAAGCATGCTTTTTAAGTGCCTCTTTTGGATTTTTAACCCAGTATGGTCGCCAATCTGTTGTGCTCATTTCGTCAATTGGGTGAGCAAAACAATGGCACTTGCATGCTTAGTTGGGCCTGCTAGACAAGACAAAAGTTCGTGAGTGGGTTAAACAAGCCAAACATATGTAATAAACAAATAAACAAACTAAAACAACTAAGAAAATAAAAACTAGAATGCATAAGAAACTTAGAACCATAAACAATCAACCAATGACCAAATTATGCCACCAATGGATAACTATATTAGTTGGCAAAACACCGTAGAGAAAAATGAGGACTTATGGGTCCCCTATTCCTCCTTGGAAGGGATCTTGAGTTCCCTAATAGAGAGCTCTTATTACAATGGGAGAAAAATGGAAAATGATGAAGAAAATCAATGCATATTCCCTCAAGAGGTGAGTGGAATGGCCTATTGCAATGGTGCTTGAATACTCCAAGGATGAAAGAGGATTCTCAAGGGAGAATTGAGGTAGCATAAAAATACTATGAAGATATTCATTTCTTAGTGCACCCATGGCCTCCATTTATATCATTTATTCAAGGAAAAATTCAACTGGTTCTTAGTTTGAATAAGGGGCCCTTTAGGGCACCCTTTGGTCCTTGACCAACCCCCCATTCAGATTTCGCTCAGATTTGGAGGTAAAATCAAGTTGGGAGTTGGTCCATAAGTGGTTGGGGGGGCGAAAATAACCATAAGTGCGTCATTCATAGGATTTCATAGATTTTCTCGTACAAAGTCGTGCATTTGGTGCATTGTGTGCTCTACAGGCTTTGTTGGCCCATGCACTGAGCGCGTGCTTCCTTTAGTGAGTTTGTGCATGTCAATGTTTTCCCAATTGTATAGTTTTTTCCTTTTGAAATGAATTTTGGTGCTGCAAGTGAAATAATTCTTGTTGGCATTGATGTATTTCTGTAACCATTTGTGTGCAATGTTGAGGGTGAAATTTCAGTGATAACAGATGCCCCCTGATGTGTGAGGTTAGGAGCATACATATAGTTGAAATAAATAAATGTTTGTTCTACTGAGAGTGCCATTGTAATGAAGAGTGATGAGAGGAACTATAAGAGATATCCATCAGAGGGAGAGGGGAAATTGTAGGACCCAAACCTTTCTCTAGGGAGAGAAAAAAGAAAATTTGTATACAAACTAGGCAGGCATGCCCCATGCTCGTATCATGTAACTCAAAATGTAAGATAGTAATTGAAGTTGTATGCTGATGTAGATAACTGCAACACCCTCTGGGGTGGTTTGATAATGATATATGAAAATTCTGAATGGTGAACATACTATGAAAAGAGGCAAGGACGCCTGCAAGAAGTGTCGATAACTCATAGGCATTGATGGCCTAACAAATTCAGAGCTCTTCGGCTGGTATAAAACAACTACAATAGTTGCATAGTAAGACCAACCGTAACATGACATTTTACTGAAGTCGAATGTTATGGGGGTCAACAGAATCAAAGAGAAATGTTGATTCTCTCTGTGCCATCTGAGGCTCCTCATTGTGAAGGTAATGAGAGCCAAGATATTGTCTCCCTTCTGGAAACTATGTTGATGTTGACAGAAATGGAGACACAACTCCAAGAAGCTAAGGACTTCGTGAAATCCAAAGAAATAAGATCAGGGACTGATAGGGAACATGAACGAAGTCAAGATATAGTGAGACTCAATACTGCCCTTAGTTGGGGGTATGTTTGAAGGATGATTGGCAACAATTGTAAAACTATATCTAGTGCCAGGGGGACAACTAGATATGGGGTTAAATTATGCCAGAGGCTTGACAAAGTGGACAAACTCAGAGATCAGGGGTACATGGACTTTGGGATACTCGAAGTTTGTGAATGATGTTGGAATGAAAAAGAGGAGAGTGGATGCCCCAACCAAGAGAGACATGGGTTTCATTTTCGGGAAAAGGTCATAAAGGGTGACGACGAAAAGATAATTAAATGTTGGAAACAAAGGCTTTTTACAATTACCAAATAAATAAAGAATAATTTTGGATGAGTGTACAGATACAGAAATGGGTTCCCCAGTGTGAGATGGCTTGGCCTGTGAGGGCACAAGTTGCGAAGATAATTGGTGAAGGGTGGGGGGCCCATGGGTGGGTTTCTGCATGAGGTAAATGAATGGAAGGAAATCAATAGATGGGAAAACTGATGGTTGATGAAATGGATGGTTAATGATATAGCGGAGGTGCAGTCAGATAGAACTGAGATGAGATAACTTGGGATTCCATTGGTAAATCTATCAATGTGATGAGAAGAAGTATGTGGCTTATTCTTGGAAGTGCATAAGACTATCGGGACTCCCATCCCTAGGGGGTGAAAGAACCATGAGTGTCAAATTTCCAAGGGGATCTATGAATGAGACAACTCATGTGGGGGTGAGTGCTACTAGGTGACAGTACCAAAATGTAGTAGAGGTTATGGTACTGCAGAGCTGGATGTAAGGACCCTAAAGGTGAACATCGGAGGGTGTGACTAGGAGATGCAATTGATATTCAGAGGGAATGATTACATGCCAGTGTCAAACATATAACTAAAGGGGCTGCGCTATTTGTGATGACTAAGTACCTACACACATTAAAACCAAATACTCGATGTGAACAATATATGATGATAAAGAACATATAACACCTATTTGATAATTTTGAAAATGATCATGCATACCTGGACGTGATGTGAGAAAAATGTTCTCCCGACGCCAAGTTTAGATGGTGTCTCGGGGAATGTGACTGTGTAGATGCTGGGACCATGATCCCATGGCTGGAGATGGATCGGGAAACAAAGGCTCTAGGCTCTTGTAACTGAGTGTGGAAGTTTGGAAAAAGGGACTATATATGGTTGGTGGGCCCACAATGACACCTCATTTGTACCTGTCGCTATAGTGATTTGACGAGTGTATTTGGAGGAGATTTGAAGATTACAAGAGCTCGAGCCGACCGATCTGGGAGTTGCGAGAGTCAAGTTAGTGGTCCCATATTATTGCATAGCATGAATTTCCTAGTTGTGAGTTAGGGGTTGTATGGATGGTCGTACAAAGGTAGGTTTAGGGGTGGTCCCACTAAAGCACGGGAGAAGGAAGAATACCCACGCTCAGATGCATAGCTATTGTTCTTGACACAACTACACATTGGGGTGCAGGGGAGGTAAAAAAAGGAATGCATTAGATGTGCATCTATTAAGATGATAGTTGCGCACTGTGCATAGTTGTTTCTTAGACAGTTGCGCATCAGTGCGCAGATGTGTAGAGGACAGGTGCGCATGTGTGCGCACCTGTTGGGGTGACAATTGTGCATTGATGCAAAGTTGTTTCATAGAAATTTGTGCAATTGTGCAATGACCAAGCATGAACATGTGCACACCTGTGTGGGTGAAAGTCACGCACTAGAGGCAAAGCTAAGGGTGTTTGAAATTTTGAATTTTTTTATGTTTTTGATGAATGATGAGGGATGACCAAGTGTTTTTTTGTGGATGAAGGTGATCATCTTGTGACGGGAGAGAACTATGCAAGTCCACTAGAGGGAACGATACTGTGAGCGCCTTTGATAGGCAGTGAGAGAGAAGCCAGGCATTCAGAGACACTTGGCAGCTTGCGAGTTGCTCAAATTCTTCGAGTGCCCTTCGATACGGTCCCAGGAGTTCCTGCTTAAGTATCTGATATCCATGTGCAACATTGATATGCAGTGCTTCATTGTTATGGGGAATCAACTGACACTCTTACCTATGGAGGATGTATACATTTTGATGGGGCTCCCCTTTCGGGGTATGGCCTTTTTTACTGACCCCCAACTGTCAGGGGATATGAGATTGGTGGACATGACATGACGCTATTGTTGGACCGAACCCGCTGTTGGGTTCCGTTATCCGTATTGAGGTGATGGATGAGCTCTTTCCTCAGTGCATCGCTTCCATGGTAGTGAGGATCTATGGATCCTTGGTGACTTAGAAGATCATGAGAGCTTAGTTGAGGATTGTAGAGAGGGTCCTGGATGGGGACCGTTTTTCCTAGGGGTTGATGCTGCACTCCATGATGATGGGGTATATTCACCGGTGTTGGACCACTGACTTTGGTGATTTTGTGTTTGGGTCGATCCTGGTGGCATGGTTTCTAGAGAGGGTGCCTCTTTTTCACCCAAGGATTTTGTTGGCGCCTTCAGGGTTGTGAGAGATGCGATTGATGCGGTGGGCCCAGGTGTTGGCGTGTCATGGTGTTGGCGCATCATGGGGGGGAGAGGGTGGGCACTACTTCATGGCCATTGTGTCATGTGTGTGGAATCACATGCCACAAGTGATACTATGGTATCCATACGGTGGTATGGACTACCAGTACGACCCAGACATGGTGCTACCTCCTGGGGAGGACTAGGACCAGATAGGTATGTTTGTGTATTTATGTTTTATGATTTTGATAGTGTAGCATATGATTATGTATATATGGATGCTAACTCTACCTTTGGTTTTTGTGTTTGTAGATGTGGGGCCCCGAGGCCATGAGGCTGAGATGGTTGGGGAGACAACTTGCTAGGGGCCAGTGCGACTGTCATAGGCAGAGTCGCAGGTAAGACAATGACGTAGGTGAGATGATGTTGGTGTTGGGGCAACGCATGAGCTGAGGGGAAGCCAGAGGCACATATTCGATGATATTGGTGTTGGACCAGTGCGTGAACTGTGGGAAGAGGTCGGAGGGGGGATGGAGGTCCTTCATCAAAAATTCGAGGAGGTTCTACACGGTGTGTTGGAGAGCATGTGGTACCACATCTAGGATGAGAGGGTCTTGGAGCAGTGTGTGGGTGTACCGGTAGAGAGTCAGACCTTGATCTTTCGATCATCTATAGCGGGGGAAACGATGACTGGTTGGTTTCCCCCTAGACCTGGAGGACCTCTTGCTGGTGGGGCGCCTCCACCTGACAGAGGACCTAGGGGGGGAGCTCTAGGGGCACCATGAGTGTCGATTTGTATTTGTAGAGTATTGCGAACCCATTTTGCATAGGGTAGTTGATACCCATTTTGTATAGGGTAGGGGGTACCCATTTTGTATAGGGTAGGGGGTACCCATTTTGTATTGATAGGGGTGAGGGGACTCACTAGCCTACGGGCGATGTATATTTTGTATTTTGTAAACATTTATGAAATTTTTGGAGCATATATATATGTGTGTGTGTGTGGATACATATCATTGGATCGTTTTATGTCTATATGTGTATATGTTTTTTATGGTTTGATGATGTCTCATCTATATGATGTGACCGATGTATGATTCTTATGTATATGTGATGATGTGTTGATGTGATAAATGACAATCTAACACTAGGTTAGCCATATTATCTTCTATTTGATTAAATTTTCATGGAATATGTGTAAATGTAATTGAATCAAAATTTCGATATAAGAGCCTAACTTGCAGGTATTTTCAAAAGAGTCAAGGATCACAGACACGATATACATTGTTGATTTCTAGGAAGACAAGCTAGGAATCTAATAAAATGCTAAGGTGATGAATGTGGCAGTGACTGACCTCGGTGAGGAGACCAATGACGACTACATATTCTGCTTGGTTGTTGGAGGTTGGGACCAAACATATGTCGCTGGAATGGAGTAGTTCATGTGAGGGGGTATAGAGGGCCCAAGAAGCCAAAGCGAGATTCTATGTCCAGCGGCTAGCACCATCAGCATAACCGATGTGGTAGGCCAATGGAGGATGCATCTGTCAATAACATGGGTGGTAGATCAGACATGAGGAGTGGAAGTGAAAAATAAGACTAAAAACTCTACAAATGTGTACAAAGAAAAATCCTAAGGTAGAATGGCTATGCTTAGGCATAAAAATTCTTTAAGTACAACATGTTGATGGGTTATTTGAGAGGATAGCCTTATGGAGAGGATATGATGTATGCACCTTTAGTGAGGCAGTTCTGTACAATGTAGGGTCCATGCCATAATGATTCGAATTTCCCGTGACTGAGAGTATTGTGGGAGATATCATAGGCTAGGACGAGATATCCTTCATTAAATGAATGAAGGTTAGCATGGCGGTCAAAGGTGGCTTTGGACCATTTTTTAGATGCCTCATTATTCTGTAAGGAAGATCGACGATCTTCATCCAGTGACTCTAAGGTCAGCAAGCACTGCTCCATTGGAGCAATGTCAGGTAATAGCTCGATGGCAGTGCGTAATGTGGGAATTTCACACTCGATGGAAAGGGTGGATTAGATCCCATGGACGAGGTGGAATGGTGTAAAAATGGTGGCAATTTTGACTGTCGTGTGATAATCCCATAATGTTGAAAACAACATATGATGCCAGTTGGTCTTATGTTGGTTGACGGTACATTGTAGCATGGTTTTGAGGACTTTGTTGATAGCCTTGACTTGTCCGTTGGACTGAGGGTAGTATGGGGAGGAAAACTCATGGGAGAATACTAAATTTGAGGAGAGTTTTGTAAAAACCTCATTCTCAAAGTGTTTACTGTGATCGGATACTAATTGTAGTGGGACTCCAAAATGGGTAATGATGTGGTTGAAGAAAAAATGTGTTGTTGTGTCAGCGATATTGTTGAAGGTAGGCATGGCTTCGGCCCATTTGGTAAATTAATCGAATCCCACGACAATTTATTTGTGTCCATTACTGGATGAAGGATTGCAAGTCATGAAGTTTATGCCCCATTTGTAGAAGGGGTCGGCGGTGATGACTAGATCTAGAAGAGCCGGTGGCACTCAGGCTTTGTTTTCAAAGAGATGACATTTGTCACAGCGCTTGATAGTGTGGATGCAACCATGAAACAACATGATCTAGAAGTATCATGCTTGAATGATTTTTTGGGCAGTGGACATTCCTAAGAGGTGGCCATCGCAAGCGTTTCTATGGAAATCGTTCAAGACTCTGTCGGCTTCGTCAATGGTCAAACATCAGTGGAGGATGGTGTCGAACCCATGTTGGTACAAGACATCACCGATGAGGAGGTATCGAGGGGCATGATGGTGATCATCTCGAGAGAGATGAGAACCAAACTTCTATTTTTGAAGGTAGACAAGAAGGTCACCATATGAGGGGTCATTAGAGGGGATGAGGAAGAGGTGTTCATCAAAAAAATCTGTATTGACGGGTGAATCTTTAGCATTTGAGGGAAACGTCATAATGAGTTCAGTGAGAACGAGTGATTTCTTTCTTTTGGGGGTTGAGAAATCTAGGTCGTATTCCTGAAGGATGACGATCGACCAGGAAAAATTTCCATTAATATGTCGTCAACTAAGAAAGCACTACATGGGGTTAGAATATGTTATGACTTTAGGAGTGTAACGCAAGATATAGTGACATAGTTTCTTAACTGCGAGGGTGAGTTTCTCATCATGATTGTATGTCAGGGGTGGTCCTAAAAGATTTTTATTGATGTAGTAAATGACATGTTCCATCACATAATACGCTAGTTTGATGAGGACTCCTGCTACTAAGACAGTTGAGGCTGACAAGTAGAGGATGTAGTCGCAATCATAGTCTGGAGGAATAATCAAAGGGGCATTGGATAGGGCCGATTTTAATTCATCAAAAGAGGTTTGAGAATGTTCATCCAATTGAAATGGGATATCATGATGCAGTAGGAAAAGGAAACCATGCACGTGAGTGGCGTAATCTGGGACAAAGTGACGTAAAAAGTTAGCTTTTCCTTGTAGGCTCTGCAGTTGGCATAAATTCGTAGGTGGTGGAATTTCTATGATATCTTGGACCTTAAGGGGGTTCACTGTGATTCCATGTTGGGAGACAATGAACCCAGAAGGTGTCCAGTGGTGACGCAAAATACACACTTGAGGGGGTTCAAGTGGATATTGTATTGGTGGCATCATTGAAAAACGATGCGTAAATCGTCTAAATGTTGAGTTTGTTTCTTGGATTGAGCAGTGAGTTTTTCAAAATAAGCAAGGATGATGCGAGTAATATCATGGAAAACATATTTCATGGCTCGTTGGAATGTAGCACCTATGTTTTTGAGTCCAAAATCCATCACACAATAAGAACAAGTACCCCATGGGGTAGTAAAAGTAGTTTTATACTGTTTTGTTGGATGGATTTGGATTCGATTGTAGCCGGAGAACCCATCCATTAAGGACAATGCCTCATGGTCGGCACAATCATCGATAATTTGGTCGATGAAAGGGGTTGGAAAGTTGTCTTTGGGACAAGCATGGTTGAGATCACGAAACTCAGTGCAGGCGCGAATAGTGACCTATTTTTTGTTAACGGGGATGGGGTTGGAAACCCATGAGGTATATGCAATGGGTTAAATGAACCTAGCATAACGTAACTTGTCGATTTCATCTTTGATAGCTGCATCTTTGGATGGGTGAAGTGGGCACTACTTTTGACAAAATGGGGAGACATCTGGCCATGTGTTGATGCAATGTTCAACTATAGAAGGATCGAGGTCAGGCATCTCCATATATGACCAGGAAAAAATATCTTGGTATTCTTGAAAGAGAGATTTGTAAGATGTGAGTTCCTCAGGGGAGCATGTAGTGCCAATGGTGATTTCTTCTACGATTTCTGGTTTGATGGAAATGTCGATTATGACGGTGGGGGAGATATTTTCCATGTTGCCTTCTTCAAAATCATCTGGGGAAGGGATAGGGTTGTTGAACAAATCTATATGCCTTGAAGAAATAAAATCCTTGGTTTTATATGTCACATATGGAGGCTTGGCTAGGAGGGTCAAAGGCTTGTTTTGAGAGAAAAATCTCTCAGTTATGGAGTGTATTCCATGGGAAATTGGGGGTAGTGAGTTCCTCCAGGATATCTTCGTTGCAATGGAAAATGCGAGAATACAGGGGATCCGAGGAGGTGACATGGGTGATTTTCATGGTGTGGGTTTCCTGAAGTGGCAAAGAAGTAGAGGAGATTGTGCATACAGGGCGTGATGGTTCGATTGACATAAACCAAATGTCCAGACATTGTGGGTGAGAAACTGTGGTAGGGGGTAACATATATTGTGGGAAATAAAATGGAGAATTGGGAGGATTTGGGGGAATATCCAAGGATAGACTATCTATGAACCATGGATGGGTGGTAAGTGACTCAAGTTCAGGGGAGGTGATGTTGACAGTATCTAGAGAAGGCAGGAATAGTGGTGAGGTGGTCGTATGTGGTTGAATAGGGGTTGAATGACAACCTCGATATGGAATAATCAAAGGACATCGATATGCAAAGTGAGCAAGTGAGTCATAGGTAGTGCAAGGGAATCTCATCCATTTGGAGAATGAGGTAGATACATAATGAATTTTAGTGACGTGGGTACCCTAAATTCGTGGTGGAGAGGGCTCTTGCTGAAAGGTTTGGCATATTGTCGTCAGTGTCTAGCGAAACTGAGGTAGAGCTGGGCAATGATGAGTGTAGTGGCCATATTCTAAATAGATTGCACAAGCGAATTTGGTTCCCATCCCTTTACTGCCTATAGTGGAGGATGTAGTAGTAGTACTAGATGTGCTTGGTGAAGTGGTGAGAGATGTGATTTATTGAGGGAGTTGGATAATATTGCATAACTCGGGAAGAGAAGGACATCTATTAGTTGGGTGTCCCTCTCTTTTGCATAGTGCGTGAGGTTGAATTCAGGGAGGAAGTGGATTTGTGGGCTCTTTCTTCTTTCACCTTCCCCCAGTAGTGGTAGTGGTCCTGGAAATTAGGGGTGAGGTTGGTGTGACTGGAACTTATATTGGAATCTGCATCGAGATTCCCTCTGACTGAGGATGGAGAGATGGTTGAGGAACCTTTGTGGGTGGGTGTAGATACCATACAGGGATGGAAATCACCATGTTGGTAAAGGTAATAATCGTGGTTACCTAAAATGCTTGAACTCTAGGTGGGGGGTAGAAGAATGGAATTTGAGTAATGGATTGAGGGATTGTCTCCCAAACTAGGATTTTGCCCTGGGGGAGGGGGAAATTAGGGATAAGTGGTGTAGTAGGGTTTACAAGGAATTCTTGAGGTAGTATTTATTCAATTGGTGGAATGTTGAGGTGTGGAGAGGCCTTAGTGGGAGGAATGGTGTCTCTTGTGCCAGTTCCATTAGAAGATATGACACACATTTGTGTTGAGGGGTGTATGCAACGTCGTGCTCCACGGTATGCCCCCAGCAAGGATGGGTCCTTGAAAATGTTAGGTCCCATGTCAATGAGAGAATAAGCATCTGAGCTAGTGCGGACAAGAGGCAAGACATCATCGATATTGGTGGAGTGGTTAGGCTCATAATGTGTAATTTGGTCGATGGTGACAATTTTCCCATTATGGGGGAACATCATTGTTTGAAACATAGAAGAGGCTACTTCCTTCATAGTGCACAAGTAGCTACATTCAAAATGGATATTTTAATCAAGTAGGGCGTCGATAACCTCAATGTCGTTGAGGATGGTTTTTCCCCCGAGTTTGATGGGGACATTTTGGAAGAGTCCTTCAGGGGAGGATGGTCGAACATCATAGGTTCTCAAGGTGATGGGGGATGATACTATCTCAGGGGACCCAAATTTCTTCCATAGAGTTTTGGACATGATGCATGTGGATGAAACTTCATCGATGATACACGGATGAACCGTGATTTTTTGAATCTTGACTAGTATCTGGAAAGCTACCAGAGCGAGGAGACGTGGTTCTCCACTATATAGATCAAATGTGATGAGCCTAGTATCATATCGGTCGACTACCCCCAAGGAGGAGAGTAAGGATTTCCCCTGAGATGGATAGGTTTGGAGGACCTCCAATATAGACATGGCTGCAGGAGACTATGCCAAGTCATCGACCAGACTGTAATTGTGTGTTTCCCTAGCCTGAGGGTTATTGACATTCCGTCGTAATTGAATGCGAGGGATACAAATGGCAGGTTTAGTATTAGGAGGTGGAATCATCAAGGGTTTTCCATCTATAGATGGAGCCGCTTCCAAGGTGGTTGGAATATATTTAGGGGCCATGTTGTATTAAATACCGTGCATTTGTAGAAGAATTTCTTCTTCACTAGTGAGGAGGATATTATGATCCGTCAGGTTTCCAGGGTGGATAGGTCCTAGGTTTTGATACTGCCCCATTTATGGTGGGGTAGGATGTAACTCTTGTTGGGTATTTATCACACCTTGATGTGGAATAGGGTTTTGCAACACTGTCGAGGGTGGTTGTTGCAAGTATTTTTGTGGGGCCTGCTGAGGGGCATGCAGCGCTGGAGGACGTGGTGCGTTCATGGATTCTTTCATCCATTTGAAGTCGGCAATTTGGGAACAATGGTGATTATAATGTCCATATTCATCGGAAAGAGAAAAATGGAAGTTTTTCCTGAGATTGTTGTTGTTCTTCCCTTGGATTTTGTTTTTATTGTCTCCTTGGGAGTTCTGGTTACCTTGATTCGGGTTGCCCCCAACAGGTTGGTTTTGTTGGGGGTTATTTCCACCTGGTCCCGGGTTATTATTGTTTTGGTTTTTTCCTTTCTTATTGGCATTATTCGACTGATGGGCCGCATTTTCCATATTCAATTTTTCAAAAGTATGAAGTTGTTGAATGGGAGAGGGTTGAACAAAGTTAACGCTAGCATGTGGTTGTCCATGTGGAGGAGAAACCGGATGTGGAGGACCAGGAAACAAAAAATACATATTGTTTTATGGAAACAATATATAGGGTGCGTAGGAAGGTGAAGCGCTTTCACTAGTGCCCAAATTATATGTTGAGTTAGAAGGAGAACTTGAAATTGGTTGAGAGGTCAAGTGCATCATGGGTGTCGGCATGGGTCCACTCATGGGTGGGGGGGAAAACAAGATATGGTTGTTGGTAAGGGGGAGGAGGGTAATAATATGGCCCTCCATATGGTTTCGTATATTGAGGTGCACCATACATAGGTGGTGATTGGATGTAAGGGTTGTGGTGTGTCATGGTACCAATCAACCCATCTACAACGTGAGACATTCCAGGTTTTTCCTGGACAAATGGTATGGGTCTGGGTGCATCAGGTAATACTGTGTATAATTAACCTGATTGAGCATAAATGAGGTCGAACTATTGGGCCTTGTTGATGGCTTCCTCTTTAGATTGGGGGAAGGTGGATACCACATCTTTGGAAAGTATATAGATGAGTGATTTTAGAAACAAATTGAGACATTGTACTTTGGTGGTTTATGCTTTACATAAACTACATCATCGACTCCATTCATGGATGTGGTCATCAATATGCATATTTGAGGTTTTTTTTCACTCGAAGAGCAGTTCTAAACCAGTTTCATGACAAACTAGTAATTGAAAAAATGCCAAAAAGGTTTTGGCCAAGGATTCAAAAGTCACATGGGACCCTGATTTTTTGTCCACATACCATTTGGCTAAGGGACCAGTGAGTGTTATTTGAAATAAACTTAAGAGGATGGAGTCATCCATGATGTTGTTTCAAGAGAAACATAAGTGGAAGGTCATAACATGGTTGGCGTGATCTTCCCCTGATTTTCCTTCAAATTTTGGAATATCTGAAGGTAGTTTGGTAGGCATATTGGGCCTTCTGGGGTCATGTAAAATGGGATCATTCGTGAGTTTAGTCAAATTATGAATGTTGAGAGACGCCAAGTATGGCATAGGGGGATTTGGTGGAGGATTAGTTCCAACCATTGTGTGAGTAGGTAGTGGACCTGACCCTTGGGAGAGATTTGGTGGGGTTATACTTCTTCCTTGAGAAAACGTTTTCCCTCCACCTCCTTGTGAATGAGATCTAGTGGATGGATGTCCTTTGGAATTGGAGCCAAGTAAATTTGATCCCAAAATAGTGGAACTCATGGGGGTGTGATATAGTTGAAGCAGTGAGTTGTCAAGACTAGGAACTCCTCCTAGAATAGGAGGGAGATTTTGCAAGCGTCTGGAACGACGAGAATTATGTGGGTCCCCTATGATGTCTGACTAGCAAAGTGAATGTGTGAAAATGGTGATGAGAGCAATAAATGAACAAGGGACTTGTATAATTGGGACCTTCACAAGATAATATAACTCACAATTTCATGTAATCAAATGAGCATTATACATAAATCAATTGATAATAAACATACATGTGGGTAGGCAGATTTCTTTTCCACGTGGGGGAAAAAAGAAAACAAATGCTCGTGTCCTAAAAGACGTATAATCCTTCCTCTCAAATAACACTAGACCTTCCAAGAGCACTCAATAGTGGGGTGTGAAGCCACCAAAAGAGGAACTAGTGAAGGATGAAATAATCAGTTATAATGAGGGGTATAGGGTGCATATCTCGAAAGAGATGGCGATATTTCCCAATATCCACACAAAATATGATCAAGGTGCAATTCCAGCCCACAATTGCCACATGGGTAGATGTCCTAAATTTAGTCACTAGGTACCTCAGTCAAAGTGAGACATTTATATTTACAACCTCATAAATGGGTCACAGGCTGGATCCCTTCCAAGAGTTGGGTGACTCAAGGGGGGACACACAGAAAAACCGAACCTTGACCTTCAACCCTTCACAGGTATATCCCTGCCTTATGATGTAGGAACACTTGAATTGGAGGATTTTAAATTTACCTATTTTTAAACTCCTAATGTTTGAAAATGTGAGAACCAGATAATGGGGTGTTATTTGGATGCCTACCCCTGAGATCCTACCTAAACTAAAAAAATTCTTTTGGCATCTCTTGTGGAGGAAAAATTAGTGAGTTTTTAGAAAAAATTAGATGTGATGGGATGAGAGATTAGGGGTGTGAACCAATATCATTTTGAATTAAGTGGGTGTGGATAATTTATTCAAGAAATAGTGGGATGTTTCGGAGTTCCTTTGGAGAAAAATTACTTCAACCTCCAGAATTTAAGATGGAAATTGGAGGAGTGACTTTGTGTGTGATCAAATGAAAGAATGTGCCAAATTTTAATAAGTTAGGTGTGAATTTGCAACATGTGGACTTCCTGTGGTCCTTACAAATCTTTGTTACCTATCTTACTAAGTGTCATTAGTACAACCTTGTGGAATTTTAAAATCCCTAAAGAACTAGCATGTGGAAATATGGGTCCTTACCAATCCTTTAAACTCCCTAATGTTGTTTACACTAAGAAAGATTGAAAAACTATCCTAGATTGTAATCATGTGGGAATGTATGGGTGTTAAGAACCAAATATCAATATAGCATAGAAAAACCTCAGAATAAGTATTCAACGCCTTGAAAAAGCGAGAATTTCAGATAATAAGCCTCTTCGAGGGGGCAACCTCCTTTTACCCCACATAAATGTTCAAGTACAAGATGATTCCAAATGAAGATGTCTCCTTGGTATATATAGGAGACTAGGAGGTATAATTACAACTAATGGAATAAAGCCGACATAAATAAAATAACATTACTAATGTAATATGCCCTAATTAAGGGGTAATGAGCCAATATTAGGGATTAACATGCCCTTCCCCTTGAGACAATTGTTGTCCACAACACTTGAGTAACTCTAGATGCTTCTGTATAAAAGACTCATCTTCCCAAGTGAAATCTTCAGCCGGTAGTTTCCTCCATTTAATGAGATACTCTGAAATGGATCTATTCCTCAGCTAGTGAATTATTGTGTCAGTGATGGATTCAGGATCCAATATGATTTTTCCTTCATTGTCAAGTTCTGGCAATATAGTTTGAACTGGGATCTTGTCGCCTAGAACCATCTTTAAGCATGAAACATGGAAAACTAGGTGTACTCGTGAAGATGTAGGAAACTCCAATTTGTATGCCATAGTACCAATCTTTTGCAACACCTTATAAGGGTGATAGTAATTTGGTGATAATTTATTATCCTTCTTGGCTTTCTTGAGGGACATCTGTTTGTATGGTTGTAGTCTTAAAAACACCCAATCCCCTACTTCAAAACTTCTTTCCCTACGATGTTGATCTGCTTGTTGTTTCATGCGATTTTGTGCCATGGTCAGGTTGTCCTTTAAGATTTGGAGAACTTGTTGTTGATGCTCGATGTGATCTTCCACTGCTTGAACCTTAGATTTTTCTTTTATAGAAGAAGTGATGGAAGGAGGGTGGTATCCATAGAGTGCCATAAATGGTGTCATTTTTATTGTAGTATGAAAGGAAGTGTTAAACCACCATTCTGCCAAGGGTAACCATTTGAACCATTGTGTTTGTTTATCAGAGACAAAGCAATGAAGGTAGCCTTCCAGACATTTGTTCACTATCTCAGTCTGTCCATCAGATTGAGGATGATAGGATGAACTATGAGCCAATTGAGTACCCAAACAAGAAAATAATTCTGTCCAAAAATGTCCAGTGAAGATGGGATCTCTGTCACTTACAATAATCTTTGGGCTGTTATGTAGATTTTGAACTATCTCCATGAATGCGATGGAAACTGTACTAGCTTTGAAGGGATGAGAAAGTGCACAAAAGTGTGCGTACTTGGTCATCCTATCAATAATCACCATGATGACACTCTTTCTTTCGTGCTTCGGTAACCCTGTGATGAAATCCATGGAAACTTCCTCCCAACATTGACTTGAGATAGATAATGGTTGTAAAATACCCAGGGCCTTAATTGTTTCCACCTTACTTTTTTGGCAAACCAAACATTCTGCCACAAACCTTTAAACATTAGTTTTAAGGCCATCCCAAAACAAATCCTTCTTGACTCTATGGTAGGTTTTCAAAAATATTGAGTGCCCACCTATTGGAGAGGTGTGCAATTTCAATAGTACCTTTTGTTTGAGTTGAGAGTTCTTACATAAATATAGGCGATCTTTGTACCATAATGAATCATTTTTCCATGTAAATGTATCTGATGCACTAGAATCCTAATGCAACCTTTGAATGAGAGTCCACACTTTTTCGTCATACTTCCATTCATCCTTTGCTTCTATTATCCAATCGGGTTGGATGATCGAGATAGCATAGAGAAGGGCCTCAACATCTTCATCCTTTCTTGAGAGTGCATATGCCAAAAAATTTTGCTTCCCCTTTTTACAGACGATTTCAAAATCATAACCCAATATCTTGGTTACCCATTTTTGTTGTTCTTCTGAAGATAGTCTTTGTTACAAGAAGTATTTAAGACTATCATGATTCGTTTTGACCTTGAAGTGCCTTGCTATTAGGTAAGGACATCATTTCTTTAATGCATGTAGTATTGCCATCATTTCCTTCTCATAAATGTGTTTGTGTAAGTCATTTCCCTTGAGTGGTCGACTTTCAAAAGCCATAGGCCTTTCTTCTTGCATTAGGACAACACCAATTCCATTTCCTGAGGCATCACATTCCACAATAAAGGCTTTTTTGAAGTCTGGAGTGGTCAAGACGGGAGCTTTGCACATCACTTCTTTAAGTTGTTCAAAAGATTTAGTTTCCTCTGGAGTCCATGAAAATGCATCCTTCTTAGTTAGTGTTGTTAAAGGTGTTGTTATTCTTCCATAGTGTTGAACAAACTTGCAGTAGTAACCTATCAAACCCAAAAATCCTCTAAGATTCTTCAATGTTTTGGGAATCGACCAATCCATCATGGCCTTAATCTTGTTAGGGTCTACCTTGACACCTTCATGAGATACAATTTTACCCAAATACTCTACCTCCTTCACTCCAAATAAACATTTGTATGGTTTGGCATATAGTTGTTGCTCCTTTAGTAGTCGTATCACCTTGTCAACATGTCACACATGATCCTCCCAAGACTTGCTATAGATTAGTATGTCATCAAAAAATACTAACACAAATTTTCGAAGGAACGGCTTGAAAATGGAATTTATCAACCCTTGGAAAGTGGAAGGTTCCTTTGTAAGGCCAAAAGGCATGAACAAAAATTCATAATGGCCTTCATGAGTTCAGAATGTTGTTTTTGGGATATCTTCTTCCTTCATTCTAATATGATGATACCCTGAACGGAGAACCAATTTTTTGAAATAGATTTCTCCATGTAGTTCATCTAACAATTCATCAATGATAGGAATGGGAAACTTATCTTTAATAGTGATCTTGTTGAGCTCTCTATAATCAGGACACATACGCCATGAGCTATCTTTCTTGAATACCATTACCACTAGTGCAGAGTAATAACTTTGGCTAGGTCTAATAATGCCAACCTCTAACATTTATTTAACCATGCACTCAATTTCACTCGTTTGGTCATAAGGGTATCTATATGGCATGATGTTAGGAGGAACACTCCCAAAAATTAGGTGAATTTCATGGTCATGATTTCGAGTGGGTGGAAGACCTTTGGGAATATCTTCAAATACTTTGGAATGCTTATCAATGATCCCCTGGAGATATTGAGGAATAGATGGCTTAGATCTTTGAACATCTAGTGAGCATAGTTGTGAAATAACGCCTTGATTCCCCTTTTTCAATAATTTTGTCATGCCATTAGAGATTATCACCTTACCGGGTTTCCCTGTGATACCTCTTAACTCAATTTCTTTTCCTTCCAATGAAAATTTCATGAAAAGTTCTTGAAAATTAAAAGCCATTGTTCCAAATGATTGTAACCATTGGATTCCTAGTACAACATTAGCACCACCCATGGGTATATCAATCATTGGACTATTCATTACATATTCCCCCATAGTAAGATTGATCTTATTGCATTTTCCTGAGCAATTGATAGTTCCTCCATCTGCAATCATTACTTGAAACGCTGGTGTTGGATATACAAAACAATTGAAAGCTTTG
>ML822880.1:102716-113552 GCA_009831015.1 Picea engelmannii
CAAGTGGGGTGGCAGTACGAGACGATAGGCAACGGGTCCAATTTTCTCTTGGATCCTGAATGGTCCTATAAACCGAGGTGACAACTTTGTCCCCTTCCTGAACCATATGGTACTCTTATTAGGCCTGATACGAATGAAAACCTAGTCTCCCACTTCATAACTTCGGTCGGTCCTGTGTGCATCTGCATAGCTTTTCTGCCTATCATGTGCTTCCTTTAGTCTCTACCTAATCTGAATCACCTGTTCCTCCATTTCTTGAATCAATTCTGGCCCAACTGTTACTTGGTCTTCTAGTCTATCCCAAATCAATGGAGTTCTGCATGGCCTCCCATACAAAGCTTCGTAGGGTGGCATTCCAATGGAACTATGATAATTTTTATTGTAGGAAAACTCTACTAAAGGTACGTACTTCTCCCACTGGGTCTGATTATCCATTACATACATCCTAAGCATGTCTTCCACGACTTGATTTACTCTCTTAGTCTACCCATCTGTTTCAGGATGATAAGTTGTGCTTAAGTTCAACTGAGTCCCGAACGCTGACTGTAAACTTGTCCAAAAACTAGAAGTGAATTTGGAGTCCCTATCTGAAATGATCTTCTTAGGTATCCCATGCAAACGGATAACCTCACTTACAAACACACGTGCCACATCAGTGACATCGTAAGTGTCTCTAACCGGAATAAAATGAGCACTATTGGCTAACTTATCCACTATCACAAGAATGGCATTGTGTCTATGAGATGTGAGTGGCAACCCCACAACAAAATCCATAGAGATGACTTCCCATTTGGACATAGGAACATCATGTGGTTGTAGGAGGCCTGCTGGGTGATGGTCGTCGACTTTCACTTGTTGAAACTCCAGGAATTTGGCGACAAAATGGACTACATCGCGCTTCATGCCTACCCAAGAGAAGAGCTTCCTTATATCTGTGTACATCTTCTTCACACCCGGATGTGCACAATAAAGTGCTCTATGAGCTTCCTTCAGTATGATGCTTCAAATATCCCCATTCTTAGGGATGTACATCCTTCCTCAATATCTTAACAATCCATCTATTTCTAGACTATATCCTTTGTACTTTGGGTCTAACTACCTCCCTCTCTGGAGGTTTGAAGCAACCTTTAAATACCAACTATCTCTTGGGAGTTGTGTCAACACATGTTCCCTCAGATTGAACTTTAAGGTTACCAAGGAGAAGATACGTGGTCTCCTACTCAAGGCATCTGCGACCACATTTTCCTTTCCCTTGATGTATGAAATACCAAAATCGTACTCACTCATAAAATCACTCCATCGCCTTTGCCTGGCATTCAGATCTCTTTAAGTGAAGAGATGCTTTAAACTTTGATGGTCCTTTTTGAGCTCAAATTTTCGCCCCACAAGATAGTGCCTCCAAAGTTTCATAGCTAGCATTACAGCTGCCAACTCTAAATCATGAGTCACGTATAGCTCCTCATGTTTCTTCAACTTCCTTGATGCATAAGCTATCACTCCTCCATCTTGCATTAGCACGGCCCCCAACCCTTGCTTCGAGGCATCCGTGTAGACTGTGAAGTCCTTTTCCATATCTGGCACTCGTAGAATTGACACACTAGTTAGTAACCTCTTAAGCTCAATGAATGCACTATCACACTCTTCTGTCCATTCATACCTGACCCCCTTGCATTGCAAGGTGGTGATGGGTTTCACTATTTTTGAGAATCCTTCTACAAATCTTCGGTAATAACCTACTAGCCCCATGAAGCTTCTCACCTCATGGGCATTTTTCGGCACTGGCCACTCCATAATGGCCTTTACCTTTTCTGGGTCCACAAAGATTCCTTTGCCGGAAATGATATGTCCTAAATAGTGGATCTCTTTCTGGAAGAAGGAACACTTTGACAACTTCCCATACAATTTGTTCTCTCTAAGGCAGGACAACACCATTCGCAAGTGTTCCTCATGTTCTCTTTCATTCTTGGAATAGATGAGGATGTCATCTAGAAAGACTTGTACAAAACGGTCTATGTACTTCTGGAATACGTCGTTCATGAGGCTCATGAATACTGTTGGCAGATTGGTCAATCCGAATGGTACTACAACAAACTCATAATGTCCAAACCGAGTTCGAAAGGCAGTTTTTGGGATATCGCCTTCCTTAATCCTTAACTGATGATACCCTGATCACAAATCAATCTTTGAGAATACCGTTGCTCCTTTCATTTGATCAAAGAGGTCATCTATCCACAACATCGGGTACCTATTTTTCACTGTAGCACAGTTCAAGTCCCTGTACTCTACACACAGTCATAAGGATCCGTCCTTCTTCTTTACAAAAATTACCGGTGCACCCTAGGGTGAGACACTGGGCCTTATTAGCCCTAAGTCCAGTAACTCTTTCAACTACATTTGCAACTCACAAAGTTCTGGCACTGTCATCTGATACAGAGTTTTGGAAATTGGTTTTGCACTAGGTTTTAGCTCAATGGTAAAATAAAGCTCCCTCTCAGGAGGTAACCCTGGTAACTCGTTCGGAAAAACATCCTAAAATTCTGACAATACCGGGTACTGATCCAATGAGGGTCCCTTCCTTTCATTCACTTCTTCCACTACATAAAGTCGACACCCTTACCTCAAGCATCGCTTAACCTTTATAGTTGATATAAAGCGTAACGACACTTTTCTCTGTACACCCTGGATCTCTACTGGTCTTCCTTCATCATCAACACAAAGCACCCTCTTTGCAAAACAATCTACCAAAACTCGATGAGCTGCTCACCAATCCATTCCAATGATTAGGTCATATGATCCGAGAGCAGTGACGTATACCTTCAACCTAGTAGTACACACTCCCAAGTCTACTATACAATTATCAACACTAGGTCCTACTGCTTGTTTTTCCCCCGAAGCCATCTTGACTTGTTTAAAGTCATCGTGCTCGTATGCTGCCAACCCACTCTTTTCTAATGCAGATGGTGAAATGAAACTATCTGTCGCACTAGAATCAAACAAAATATTGACAATGATATTATTTAGCGTACCTGATGAATCCACCACCGTGGATTGATATTCAGCATGGCGATTATTAACCACTGCGTAAATCTGGTGGCTTCTACTTGCCCTCCCCATCGGTGCCTTTCCCTCTCTATGCACGAACCCTGATTGTAACTCTGGGTAGTCACGCTGGTAATGGGGTCCTCCGCACCCCCAACAGGTAACACGAGATTGAACCTGTGCACTGTTATGTGTCTGTCTCTGAAATGAGTTCCTTCCCCTGGAACCCCTGCCCCTACTCGTTGTTCCCTGAGATGGTCGTGGACATGTCTGCACCGTTGGTGATGAACGAGATGCTGCACTCACTGCCATTGAAATCCCTGTAGCTACTGTCCTTGGCGTGACTCTGTTACCATATGGCGGTGTCCTTGAGCCCCCTCCCCTAGGAAATTTCCTCGGAGCCTTCCCTACAAATCCAGGACAATGCAGAAATGTTGGTCTTGTACCCCCGGTTAAGTTCATGTGTTCTTCCACGTAACGCGCATTTTCCACTGCCTCCGCTACTGAAAATGGCTTCCACATCCGCACCATAGCTCTTATCTTAGGGTTCAATCCATAGACGAAGCGCTCTGCCTGTCATTGGTCATTATCCATATACGAAACATATTTGACTAGTTCCATAAATCTGATCTCATATTCTTCTACAATTTTGTTTCCCTGTACTAAGGCCTGAAATTCCCCTACCTGTTGTTCCTCGTATTATGCTGGTATATATTTCATTCAGAACCTCTCCTCGAAAAGTTCCCAAGATACTGTGTCTGGGGTAAGGTGCAATTGTCTTTCCAGGTTGCCCCACCAGTTCAAGGTGTTGTCTCTTAACTGAAAAATGGCGATCTTTGCCTTTGAGTTGGACGCATAGTCCCTTAAGGAAAAACACCTTGTCATGCCTTCCAACCATGCTTCCGCGCATTCACTGGCATGACCCCCGACAAACTCCGGAAGTTTGATCTTCTGCAATTCTCACGTGACGTCTTCCGGTGGAGGCCCTCCCCCTGAATCCCTTGACGCTTATGGATTACCCGTTCCAGATGGTGGGGGTTCCACTTCAGTCCCTGCCGGTTGTCGCCCCTTTAAAGTCTCGTTAATGGCTTCCAATGAGCGCAGTATGAGGGTTAGTTCAGGCGATGGTGGTGGTGGCGCTGGCGGTGTTGGCGGTGCTTGCGACGATGCTCCCCTGCCTCGACTCCTTCGAGTCCTGACCATCCTGTATGCTTTGACCTGCATCACCCCAAAGTTGTCAGGGTGAGTTCAAGGACGTTTCAAATTGGTGCTATTTAAACTTAGAAATATGGTTAGGCATAAGTTTTCTTTACTTGTCTGTAAACAAACATTACTCCATTAGGGGATTGGCTAGGTTAGGGTTAGGATTAAGCGTCTAAGCTTGTTTTCTTCGTCCCTATAAAAAAACTATTGGTTCCCTTTCCCTATAGCTAAGCTATCCTTGTGCCATACTCGCCACTTCCTATGCTTACTCTCCTAGTGCATATGTCGCCTCCTTATCGCTTGTTTTAGTCTAAGTCCTTTTAACTTTTCGCTTATAACTAAACATCCTCCGATGCTTGACTCGAAAGTTTTTCCTTGGCGTGTAGTGTTGGCTTTGTCGAATTCCACATTGAGATTTAGTGTTGACTTGACTGGTGGAATGGAGTGGAGGGACTTGGCTCTTGGCTCGATGAGTTGTGTGTAAGGTCTCATGAGCCTGACGCTTGGATAATCGAAGATTATTCTTCAGGCTAGTGCCTTGCTATTATTGATAATTAAACT
Organism: Picea engelmannii; assembly: GCA_009831015.1. NCBI lineage: Eukaryota > Viridiplantae > Streptophyta > Pinopsida > Pinales > Pinaceae > Picea > Picea engelmannii. The sequence continues at coordinate 107,520 of ML822880.1, forward strand.
ATTTATATGTGAATTTATTTGTAAAAGTGATATGTGTGGAGCGTTGGTGTTAGTGTTCTTTTTAAGGCTCTTCACTTGGTGGGGGTCGCGGGTTCAAAACCCTTTAATAATTCATTTTTATTTATTTTTTACTCATTTAAAAGACAAAATACTTAATTAATTTAAAGCATAATCAATTAATTAAAACATGGTCAATTAATTAATCATAAAACTTAAACTCTAAATTAACTATATGTAATTTAAATTATATTCTATTTATTAAAAATTAAAATTTAACATTAAATTAAATTACATTTAGCATTTAACATTAAATTAAAATTTAATAGCTTAAATTTAATATTAATTTCAAATCACAACATTTAATTTCAAGTCACATGTTTGGCTTATTGGTGGAAGCATTTGGTTTGGTTTCAATAGGTCACGAGTTCCATTCCCATGGGTGCCACTTCATGAAGGTAATTTTTTTTTTTATCAAATGATATATATTAAAATGATTTTTTTTTTTAATATTTAATAACACTTGAACGTAATTTAATTAATATATATTTAATTTAATTAATTTAATTAATTTAATTACACTTGATATGCAATTCAACTTAAAACAAATTAAAAAAAAATACAAAAGAAAATTTAATATAACAACTAAAATTAAAATAATAATAATAAAAAAAAAGTCTTGGAATTGGCAACGTGGGGATTGCATGCCACCCACTTGCCCGAAGACTCACAAGTCGGCAACATGGGGCTTGCATGCGACCCACGTGCCCTTCATTCTCTTTCTTTGGAATAAAAAAATGACCATCTCTTTTAAACCCCTAAACTCTTCCACTTCTCCTTCATTTGTTGTGGATGTGCGAGGAGGCGTGAGGGAGCATGGCCGCCATGGTTAACCCTCTCCTCCATACTACCTGCAACTCATCCGTCTTGCTTCAATTAAATTTTAGCTACGAAATCTCATCTGTCTTGCTTCCTGGCAGCTTCAATCTCATACGTCTTGTTCCACTGTGTCCGATCCAGGCCCTAAATCATGGAAAGCAGATAGGGGAATAGCCAAAGTCAGGAGTAGAGGGAGTCAACAAAGAACCTTGAGGATCTCACTGCATTTGTAATTTGTTTCATTTAAGTTGTCTCTCAGCAAAGTCTTCCCAATATTTTTCGATAAGCTTTCCTGGGTTTCGAAATGGCGACCTCTCAGATGGGTAGGGGCCTTACTCTGAAGTCCTACGAGGTCCTGAGGCCATCTTTGGCCAGCAAGCCGTCTATGGCGTCGTCGTCCGCGGGTCTCAGACGCTTTCATTGCACGACGCTCTTAGTCAGGGTTGCAACTTCTGTGGCTCCCAAGTTTTCTACATTGAAGCCCCTGGGTGACCGGGTACTGATTAAGCTTAAGCAGGCGGAAGAGAAAACCCAAGGTGGGATATTGCTACCCTCCACAACTCAGAAAAAACCTGAAGGGGGAGAGGTTGTGGCTCTTGGCGATGCCAAGACTGTTGGCAAGAAACAGGTTTCGCTTTCAGTTCAGGTGCACACATGATATTGTCACTTTCGTCATAATGCTATCATATTATGAACCTCTTATATTGCATCCTTAATTTGATCGTATTACAACCCTCTTCTCAATACAAGAGAACATTTGTATAAATAAATAGTAAGGTGAATTAATAGCATGTAATGTGGTCTAAGGAAATAGTCTCTTCCTATATACAAGTAAATGATGGTCAATTAACAACGTGTAATGTGGCTTGTGGGAAATTGATGGATGGCTTATAAGAAAGATAAAGACCTTCTTCCCAAACTCTTTCTTCCCAATAGAAAGGATCACTTGGATTACTTGTATGAGTAAATGATAGGATCAACTAATAGCGTGTAATGTGGTTTATGGAAATGGATAGAGGGCTTATGAGAAATTGTAATCATGACATAAACCCAAATATTTTTTTTTTGGCAATACTAGGGATCACTTTAAAACTAAATGAGGAGTCAATGCCATTGGTCTTAGTGGTCTGAACTAAGCCCTAACTTGGAGTTTAAACCTGGGCGGCGAGCATTCCCTCTCTTGAATACCTGTTATTGGTTCATTATTGTAGCTGCTCAACTACATTCAGATTTATAACGCCAACCTCTTATCAATTAGAGATAATAGAGGATATCTAGCGTTGTTTCCTTGGGAGAAAAATGAGAAGCGCAAAATGATAGGGTCGATAACAACTTCTAAATGGGGCTTACGGGGAATTGAAGACATGACCTTTTCGTTATTTAAGCTATGCATGCTTGGCTGAGACTTTACAATATTTGGTCTTGGGGGGATTTCCCAACTCAAATTGGAATTCTAGCTCGGGGAATTATTGACAAATTTTAGTTCTGAATTGTGGGAGTGAGGGGTTGTGTTGGTTGAAATATGTCCCGCTAGTTTCTGCAAGAATGAGCTAGAAGAGAACTGGGAATGTGGAGGTTACTTCAGGTGTTGGTATAGTTGGGGTCTAACTTAAAGCTGCTTGTTTGTCATTACCTAACTCTACGCAAGATTCTTATAAAAATACGGGATTAACCCGGATCATATATGAACATAGGCTCCATAAAAAAAAACAGCAAATGTATATCTAATTGATAATTACAAAGAGAACACCCGTATATATAATACACTGGAAGGAGCTCAACATTAAGGAAGGGTGGTTGGTAGTTCACCTGCCAAGCAGAAATAAGTCAAATCTTCACAATAACTAACCACTTGTAACAACCCTAGTTGCTTGTTTTACTTTGGTAATTTTTTTTATTTTTTTTTTGCAATTCCAATTCATTTTGCATTTATTTTTATATTTATTTTAAAATTTCTGCGTTTGGTTTGGTTTGCAGGTTAGGTGGGACTGGAGCTAGAGCTTGGAGCTGGGAACTTGGCCCATAGGCCCATATTTCAAACTAAGATTCTCTGATACCAATTGTAGTGGCCATATAAATTAAACAACCATTAATTCTACAACATAGCAGTAAAATTCAAAAATTTCTTTATATTGAGCAAAATAGTAAAATTTATCAAATTCCTTTAATTGAGCACATTCACATATAGATTTAACAATGAATATTAAAATTTTCTAACATAATAAAAACAATTACAAAATTTTAAATACCTGGGTCTGATGCTAATAACCCTCCGTTTGTCTGCTTGCCTTCTTGACCGCTGTTGCACTGTGTAAACACTGCCCAAAACCTAGTTCCACCTTGGCAACTAGGTAACTTTCTAGCTCCAGGATATCATATGGATATCCTAACCCCCGTGCCCAAAACCTCCAGCAAACCGGTGCCTGTACTGATCCAATCCCACTCCAAAACTCCACTCTTCTCTGCAAGTCCAAGAGCCCCCAAAAATCAATTTCCCCTCTCCCCTAGAATGGTAATCCCTTCGTAAACCTTCTCCGCCTCCATATCCTTTCTTCACTGCCTCATGCATTTAATTCCTTACCTACCCCTCGTTAATGCCCCTTTTCCTTTCCTTTAATATTTTATCCTCTCATGATTAATATTTTATCCCTTTCCGTGTACATAACCTTTTAATTTAAATAATATAACTTATTAATCTATTAAATTTAATACTCATGTTATTAAATGTAATAGGTAGTTAATTAATTAATTAATTAATCAAAATTATAACCTTTAATTAATTAATTAATATCATTAGATCAATCTTTGTTTAATTAACACCTTGTTAAGACAATTAATCCCCTAAATAAATTGTTACTTAATAAACCTTAAACATTTATTCAACTAGGGTTGTTACACTTCAAGGGGGCAACCTCCTTTTTCCCCACATAAATGTTCAAGTACAAGATGATTCCAAATGAAATTTTCTCCTTGATATATATAGGAGACTAGGAGGTATAATTACAGCTAATGGAATAAATCCGACATAAATAAAATAAGATTACTAATGTAATATGCCCCAATTAAGGGGTAATGAGCCAATATTAGGGCTTAACAATGGGCCCGTTACTTTAATATTTACACTTCCCTAGTGATGTAAACTAAGAAAGAAATTTCAAGAAACTATCCTAAGTTTGCAACATGTGGGCATGTATGGGCCCATACAACTTTAAGATGATTTCAAAAGAAACTAAAAGGATCCCTAGGGGCACTTTGTCCTCTCCTAAATATTTTTGTTAAGAGAGATGAAATGTCCCCTTAACCACCTTTTTTATTCTCAAGATCACTATATGGTGCGAGAGAAGAGAATACTCAATGATAAAAGTTAATTTATGGTCCCATTGTAAGTGTTTTTATATGTGATAGCAATAATCTCAACTTAAATTTTACAAACTAAACAAGCCATCCATGTGGAAACCAAAGAAAAAGAGGAGTATATTTGGTTCTTTTTACCCCCTACGTGCCTATGTTTAACTAACCTTTCATATGGGAAAGGAGTCTAAGTGGAGTGCATGGGCATTACAAATTGCATGAAAGCAAAAATTTGAAGGCTAGCGGCCCTCAAATCATCACAAAAACCCTTACAATTTTGAAAATCTAGAAATGTCTACGGGTTACAATTCTGACAGAGGCACAGTGTGCGCACAATTCACAGAGAAAATAATACTTTTGGGTGCATAGTGTATTGAGTGCACGTCCCGTGCACTTTCTGATACACGTCGGGGGAAAATTTTTGAGTGAAATTCTCCTCCTCCAACTCAGAATTCTTCTTTTGACAGGTAAGATTGGGCCAGTTTTGGTACCTACAATACAAATTGATTAAAAATAAATGCTCTCTAAGCCCAAATAGGGTGGAATTTGATACCTTTCCCAAGTATGGTTTCCAATCTGTTGTGTTTGTTTCGTCACTTGGGTAAGCAAAACAATGACACTTGCATGCCTAGTTGGGCCTGATAGACAAGACAAAAGTTCATGAGTGGGTTAAACAAGCCAAACACATATAATAAACAATTAAACAAACTGAAACAACTAATAAAATAAAAACTAGAATGTATAAGAAACTTAGAACCGTAAACAATCAACCAATAACCAAGATTATCCCACCAATGGATAACTATATTAGTTGGAAAAACACTGTAGAGAAAAATGAGGACTTATGGGTCCCCTCTTCCTCCTTGGGAGGGCTCTTGAGTTCCCTAATGGAGATCTCTTCTTACAATGGGAAAAAAATGGCAAATGATGAATAAAATCAATGCCTATTCCCTCAAGAGGTGAGTGGAATGGCCTATTCCAATGGTTCTTGAATACTCCATGGAGAAAAGAGGATTCTCAAGGGGGAATTGAGGCAACATAATAATACTGTGAAGATATGTGTTTCTTAGTGCACCCATGGCCTCCATTTATAGCATTTCTTCAAGGAAAAGTTCAACTGGTTCTTAGTGTGAACAAGGGTCCCTTTAGGGCACCCTTTGGTCCTTGACCAGCCCCCCATTCAGATTTCGCTCAGATTTGGAGGTCAAATCATGTTGGGAGCTAGTCCATAAGTGGTTGGGGGGGTCACAAGAACCATAAATGCATTGTTCACAGGAGTGTGCATCTTTTCTCATACACAATCACAGATTTGGCGCATTGTGCACTCTATAGGCTTTGTTGGCCTGTGCACTTTGTGTGTGCTTCCTTTAGTGAGTTTGTGCATGTCAATTGTTTTCCAATTGTATAGTTTTTTCCTTTCGAAATGCATTTTGGTTCTGTGTGTGAACTAATTTGTTGGCATTGTTGTATTTCTGTAACCATTTGCATGCAATGTTGCAAATGAAATGTCAGTGATAACACACTCGTTAAAAGTTTTGAAAGGGCATATTTCTAGTGGTAGTTTATCTCTTTTTCGGCCTTGTGAGATTAATTACAAAAAATGAACACTCTAATCAAGAATGATTAGAAGAGTTCTCCCCTGTATTGTTTTACACTATTTTCGGGCTTGGGAGACTAAATTTATGAAAAATTCATCCATGGAGTCATCTTTAAGTTCTTTTCAAACTCTCTAAATGTGAAAAACCACCAATTTCACCTTCTTTTGGCTCATAAAACTATGCATCGAAGGACCTATGTGATTCCAAT
>ML822881.1:4889-28718 GCA_009831015.1 Picea engelmannii
CAATGTCATTCTGTTAGGTACCCATGAACATAATAGGCTGGCTCGTGATGAGACCCCCCATCATCTTGGCTAGGTCTTGTTTTGTTATATTTCTTCGGGTCCCTCTTGTTTCTTACTGAGAGGCTTTTTATTGCCTTCTCGGGGATCCCTGGGCGAGGCATCTCTGGGTTTCATTTTTATGGCTTTTATCTTTTACCAGCTGCTTTTACCTTCTGGGCCTTTAGCCCCTTCTTCCCACGAGATAAGGTGCAATCCCACAAATAGATCATCCTAATGCCCGGACTAAGGGAATGGGACAGATGAGTGGGAGATAAGATGTAAAAGTGATGATATGATGGGAGCGGATGATGGCTCTTCAAAATCCCCCCAGTGGCAAACCAAAACCTATGGGTACAGGCTTGCTAGGACACCCTGTTAATCCCCCCAACCATGGTCAAGTGGGTTAATGTAAGATCCAAGCAGCCGTTAGAAATAAAATGAGTAAGATGCATATTTCTAAAGGTTATAATGATCAAAAGTGACACATACCATGATACCTGGACCAATTACCTCATGGAGCAAGAGCCTTCTCCGATACAAGACCAAGCCGATGGTGATGGATGCTGTTGTTGCTGACAAGACGAGTCTGATGAAAGAAAAGAAGGATGGGCCCTCCAAGGCCATGCTCAGGTCAATCCTGCTCTCGGTACTCCATGTCTAGGACATGTGGGCCTCGAGACATGATCTCTTAGTTATCCCTAGAAATCGGGGATAACGAAACCCTCATGCATAAAAAATTCACACAGAAATTTCTTGAGATCAAACCCTTATGCAAAAAGTGATAGCAAAGGGTACGACTGTCTTAAATAACCAGCTAGAGGGGCCACGGTTTAGGAAAGAGTCCAGATTTGCAAATGAGAGGGGGACGACAGTGTCTTGGAAGAGGTCTAGAGGCACCAGACTCGCTGTAGGAGAGGGCGGCAACTTCAATCCTCAACACAAGAAATTACAGGATATGGCAACCCTTCAACAAAGCTTTTGATAGCTTAGAAGAACCCTTGACTCATCAACAATCAAAGAGAAGGCAGCAATAACAAGGAGGCTGAAAACTGGACTGATATAGAAGGCCGAATTGTCACAAGAAGACCATAGCTACTGTTGCAAAGGGGGGCCGCATCAAGCATAGAGAAATCCGCCTCACTTTAGAAGAGATCATAAAAGGAGAGTGGAGTAAGTGTAAGCAAATAGTAAAGGGGAAGGTTCTTATTTATACTTTTAGACTAGGGTTAGGCTAATGAAAAATAATAATTAAAATAACATAATTAATTAATATAAATATTAATTAAATATGTTATAATTAAACATTTAATTAATATTTTTCATATTAACCCCTAAAACAAAAATATCAAACCCCAAACAAACTCAAGCTCAAAAACCAAGGGTGGGGGGTTTAGGAGAGGTTACTTGGTGGCAACACATGTCCATATAATTCTCAAGGTGACCTTTTAACTTTATCATCATTGCATATGGGATACATCCCTCATGTGGTCATGCACATCTTCAAAAATCTCTCCTAGGTCCTATGGACCATCCTGGAAGAGAGGAAGAGGATCACACACCAACAAATCTTGGTATTACACCAAGAACTACCTGATCAAGGACCAGGTTTCCCCAGAACATATTTGGGGTCTTATCCACCAAGGTACAGGACCAAGGATCAACCCATGCTTTAGACATGGGTACCCTGGAACACATCCAGGGGCCCTAGACATATCTAGGGACTTGAACTGCTTGGTCTCAGACCAAGAACCCCAGTGATCTACTGGGGGCCCTCTCAAGGGTCTTTACTGCTTGGTCCCAGACCAAGAACCCCAGTTATCTACTGGGGGCCCTCTCAAGGGTCTTTTGCCATGGCTCTAACTGCTTGGTCCCAGACCAAGAACCCCAGGAGTGTACTAGGGGCCCTAGTCCACAACTAGGGTCTTAAGCCATCCTCCAGGGAGAATGGCTCTTGCAGCTGCATTAAATTCAACAACTTGATTTATTTGGTTTAGTGCTTTGGTTGAAGGAGACTCACTTCTCTCATTTTTGGATTGGTTGTCATGTTTGATGGCTCATGTAGTGGTGTGCACCTCATATTGCATACTTTTCATTGATGGATCAGCGTTCTAGTGGATATTTTTTATGACTTCCATGAGATCCTCATCTTGGTTATGGAGCACCCTAAATCACATTGTTTTCCTCAGCATTGTGGTGTGATTCTTGGTGTATTTGCTCATCATTTTGAGAGACCGCTCCACTTTTGTATTCTGTTCTATGTTGATCTAGCCCTCACATTGGCTAGACATTGATGAGGTATGATGACAATTTGTTCTATTGGAGGGACACCTAAGCTCTTGTTGGCTTGTTTGACACTAGGATTGCATCTTAGCATTGTTGGGAATGTAGTCTAGGAAGGCACTCCTCATATGCACACTTCTAAATGTATTTATCCTTCTCATCAACATATTTTGTATGGTATATCATGTTTGAGCCATATTTTGGTGGATGCTCTTCCTTTTTTGGATACTCTTGGCATATGGATCGAGTTTTGATGAGTTGCATTACCATTCCTAGTGGAGTGCTCCATTGGTTTCCTCTTTCTTGGCAGTCATATTGAGGCATGGGGATATTCTATTACATGTATGATGGGACTGTCCCCTTGCTTCATGGAACTACTGGATTACTTTGATGACATTGCACGTGGATTTATGCTAGCATATTGTTGGTTGACTCCTCTGCCCATGGATATAATCGTTGGCACTTGATGTGAAGGTTGTTAAGCCTCGTGGGCTGAGTTGTTGAGCTATTTGAGGAGACGTCCTATCTATTAGGACTATTTTTGGCATGTGATCACCATTCATGAGATTCCACTTCACCTTCCAGTGGGTTGATCCATGGATTGAGGCCTTGTTCCACATATTTTGAGGATTATTTAATGGATCATTGGAGCATCTTAACATGGTCAAACCACTTCATTTGGAGTAGACGTCCTTGCGAAGAGGACATGTTTTGATGGAGATTGAGACATGTGGCATAGCCACTACATACTTCTTATTTTTTTATGCATTGTTTGATTTGTCATTGGGAGTTGGATAGAAGATATTAGTTGTTTATGTTTTCCTAGGAGAGATCTAGGATCTCACACATGGATATTATTATTTTATCTTGAGGAATATTTGAGCTTGGACTCTATATAAGAAAAGCTCCTCCCTTTTTTGTAGGTTGTTGAAAGTGTGGTAAACTTTGAGAGCTAATTGTTGAAGATCTATTGAAAGCTATTGGAAAGTTGAAGGGTTTATTCTTGTTCATGTGAGGCATATGTTTGAAACTTTGAAGCTTAAACGATATTTAATACATTGTGGGTTGTAAACTATGTTGAGACTATACCAAGGGACAAACATTTTGACTGGGTGGAGTTAACAATCTTTGTTGGCGTCGATGGTTCTGTTGCTTGCATTTTATTGCAGAGTTAATGTGGGTTCATGTCGTCAAGGAAGAGAAATTGTTTTATGTCTAGATGTCAGTTCTGTGTTAATTGTGATATGATAACTTTTAAGAATGGAAATCTTTTCCCATTGTTGGGTCGATGAGAAGATATTGTTTCCTTCACATCACTATAAAAGTAAGCAATTTAGATTTATAAGGTCACGGTATTGAATTGCTTATGTCTAGATATCACTTCTGTATTAATTGTAATCTGATAACTTTTATAAGTGGAAATCGTTGCCCCTTGTTGGGTCGATGAGAAGATATTGTTGCCTTCACATCACTATAAAAGTAATCAATTTAGATTTCTAAGGTCATGGCTTTGAATGGGTTTGTTACATGTTGAGATCAAGGTTAAAAATAGTAAATCATTATATGGACGCTGGAAAGTAGTGAATAACAATTTATGTTCAATGTTTATGGCCTTCATGCCTTATATGTTTCTTCTGAATCTTGCTTTGTATCTATCTTTAAAGCTTTTGCATGGAATTGAATCGTTCGGAGATTTAATGAATAGACTGATATCATGGGAGACATTAGCTTATTTGATAAAATAGTTAATTGATTGCTGTACTAGTCTGGTCAGCTGGAAGCTTAAAATGAAACTGTTGTTTGTTTCTATTACAGAAGACAACCTTATGAATGGCAATGGTTCAAACTCCTCTGATGAATATGAGCCCACCATGGAGGCTTTCCCTACTGCCAAGGATACAGAACAACAGAGCGAAAGTCTATGAATTACTGCACGGTGGGGATCATACCAGAGTACAGGATTTAACAAGTCTGAAAGGACTGAAGACCAGTGTACATTCTGAATATCCTTCACGAAATGCTTTGAACTAACAGCCTTTGGCATCATGATTATTTGCAATATGTCGGGAACTCTTCACTGTCTCCTTAGATGTTACATAATAGTGTTCATTGGTGTATGTAACAAACTATTGAAAATGTCTATTTGTAGCACTGTGCTGTATATGCAGCAACATAACGCAAAGCTCATCTTGTAATTTCTTCTCAGTTTCAATTTTGTACTATACTTGCATATTCTTATCTGTAATACTTATCCACTGAAGTGATACGTCATTTGATAGAGAGTTTTGCACAGCTAGATGATCCGTAGAAGCTTAAAAAATAGGCATCCTTACAGTCAGTTTGAACCTGGAAGCCTCAAGTAATAAAACGCTTGCATCGACCCAAACCATAGTAGCTGCTCTTGCAGGAGACAAAAATGTTCAGGATTTTGGGTTAATCTTAAGAATCGGAATTGCCTCAATTTATTGTGTCACATTTGGTACAAGAGAATTTTAGGCTTGAAGATTTACATCCTTGTGATTGCCAATGATAATAGGTGCTAGACTTGAAAGTTCAATGAAAGGCATATTAAAAGTGTCAATTTTCACGCAACTCTATGCAACTAATTTAAGATCAGAAAATTACTTTCAAGTGACCAAACAGTAAACCCTAGCTGTTATTACTGAACAATTTTACACTGAAATGATTGACGAAAATTATAGTAGCGGAAACATCAAGATCAGAGATAAATCATCCACACACTTGAGACACAAAATTTACTGTTCTGTAAATTGTCAAATTCAGAGATTTCTGAGGGAAAAATCAGCCCTCCTAGCTGTCACAATTTACACCAAATCCAAGGACAAATCAGTCCTCCCAAAAACAGAAAAATCAGCAAACCAACCTCAGCAAAATCCCGGGACAATTCCAATTTTACAAACCTGCTACAGGTCACCTGTATGGCCTGCTGACGTCAGCCGTACAACTGCTGACATCAGCCTGTACAGACCTGTTTCTTGCCTGAAACTCACACGTGCAGCCTGCAGAAACCCTCCACACGTGCAACTGTTCTGTTCAAGTCACACGTGGGACTGTACAGACTTGTCTGTACCACACATGTGATTGTACGAACTGCTATGCTCGCACGTGTGGACCTGTATGGACCACTGTATGGTCTTTACACGTGCAACCTTTCTCTCTCCTCCTGTACAAGTGCTTTTATCTTTCTCTCACACGTGTGTCCTCTCTTGGTTGTAAAAACAGAAGCCTTCTTTGACTGAGATAGAAACAAAATTTCCAAGAACCTTAGGCCAGATTTGCCCAAAATCGGAAAATCTCCCTTGCTGAAATTTGCAAGCTCCTAGCATGAGTGCACTCTCACTTATGCTAACTCCATAATAACACAATGAGATTTGTTACAATATCTCCTCTCTTTATATAAAAGTCTAATGAGTGAGTTTAGGAGCCCCTTCTAAACTCAACATTACATTAGAATATTTTATTCCTTTTTGTGGGTGTTGTTATCCCCTAGCCTAGGGATAACTAAGGAGAACACGTCTCGAGGCCCAGAGGTCCTAGACATGGAGTACCAAGAGTCAGACGACTTGAGCATGGCCCTGGAGGGCCCCTCTTTTCTTCAGTGCAATCCATTTATCACCAGCATTAGTATCCATCATGTTATCCCCTACCCTAGGGATAACTAAGGAGATTATGTCTCGAGGCCCACAGGTCCTAGACATGGAGTACTGAGAGCCATATTGACTTGAGCCTGGCCCTGGAGAGCCCATCCTTCTTCTTCTTCAGCACCTCCACCTTGTCAGCAACAACAACATCCATCCCATCGGCCTGGTCCTTCAGCAACAGTGGGTCTTGCTCCATGAGGTAATGAGTCCGGGTATCATGGTATGTGTCACTCTGATTCTCAAAACATTTGAATAGGTACATTTAATTCCTTTTACTTCTAACATGTTCTTGGACCTTATGCCTTTCCACTTGTCCACACCTGGGGGGAATGACAGGATGCCCTAGCAAGTTGGTTCCCATAGGGTTTGAGTTGCCACTGGGTGGGTTCATGAAAGGTCATCGTCCATTCCCACCATACTTATCACTTTCCATCTTTTTCCCTCTCATCCATCCCCTACACTGGTTCAGGCATTGGGTTTTCCAAGCTAGCAAAGGGTTGTACCTTACCTTGTGGGAAGAAGGGGCTAAAGGCCTAGAGGGTAAAAGTAGCTGGCAAAAGATAAAAGCCAAAAGAACAAAACCTTTAGATGCTTCACCCAGGGATCCCCGAGAAAGCAATAAAAGGATTTGTTATCTTACAGTTTGTAGCAAGGATAAGAGTCTAGAGATTGGAGAGGCAAACTGGCGTAACTGGAACCAATCCCACCCAATGTCACCACAATGGGATGGTTCTTTCTGTTTAGGGTGGTAAGTCCCAGGGGAAACGTCCCCGGTGACCTGGGGTTTTGAGAAGGAAAAGAATTATAAGACAAGGATAATTTCTGCCCTCACAAGTCACCACCGAGCAGATAGTCCGGCTAAGCAACCAATAATAAAGTAAAACCACCAAAGAGATACACCTGCCTGAGATAAAGCAACAACAAACTGATATATGAAAGCTTGCTGAATGGGTTAGTACTTCATATCAATCAATGACTATCTGATACACATAAGCAATTTGATAATAAATATTGACAAAGTTAATGTTTATAAAATAGCAATGAAAATTATGTCACTTCTTCAATAAATGTTGGAACAATATGGCATTCAATGCAACAAATCAATACTTCATTCAATTAATGCCTTTAACCACCATTCAATTGCTTATAAAGAAAACGCTTAGCTGCACCAATGATATTATAGCTAAAGATGACGACAACAATAGGTTAGTTAGGTTAGTTCCTTGGCTAGGGTTAGTAGTTAGGGTTTGATTCAAGGTTTTGAAAATGATTGTGATCAAGTTCACTTCAAAGCAAGAGGTCTTTAGATTAGTGCCTTAGGGTTAATTGAGTCAAAAATGAAGGACACAAGAGCTGAAGGATCAGGATAGTACGACTGAGGACTAGAGGGAGAAGCTTTGAGGTGTTGCTAGAGCAAGGCCTCAAAGTCAAAACCCTAGGGGAGAGAGGCTCACCTTGGTGTAGGCGAACTAGGCCTCGGTGCTCTCTCTTCCTTCCTTAACTCAATGGAAATCACGACTAGCTAAAGAAATAACATAAACCAAGACAAGAGGGTTTGATGAGGCAAGGTGTTGCTACATCAAGGCTTTACTAGCAAACCCTAGAAAAATCGGCCCAAAGTGTAGAAGGCCTAGGCTTTAAGGCGTCTCCTTCTTCTCATCTTGTAAATAGTAACGACTAGCAAAAAGGAAGAAAGAATGAGAGTGTATCTACGGCTAGGATCTCTCCTTCTTCAAACAATGGCTGGAAAATCTCTCAATGGGGACATGAGACAAGGACCTACTTGTGTGGTTGTCACCTAGGGTTTATTCAACAAAATTATAAATATATGCAAGAAATAAGTAATGCAACCATTCAATCAAGAATTTTTACAGAAAAATACTTACATATCACCAATAAAAAGCATAGCAAACCCTAGTTGTAACACCTTCCATTAAGAGAAATGCCAAAATATGCCAAGAAAGTCTTCCTTCAACAAGTGTGCTTCACGAATTCAACCAATAACCCAAGAGATGGCACAAATTTCAGACCTCACTATGAGTGAGTGTGAGATTATCCAAAAATGAAGGTAAAAATCCTTCATTTATACAGTACCATGACCTAATTTTACATTTTAGGTCATGAAAAAGGCCGATAAGGCCAAAATACTAAATCATATTGTTTTTTATATTAAAATGTCAAATTAAAACCCTAATCAAGATAAAAAGAGACATCAAGCCCCTCTAAGGGAGACGTTAGCCCCTTCTAGGTCAAATGGGGCATCCTGGAGCAAAACGTTAACCCTCCTTGGGATTCTCCAACCTGCCACACGAGCCAATATTGCCTAGTCTGCCTCCCAAGACATCCATAAGGCTGGATGATGTCATGGTCCTCATGGGTGGCGTCCTAGGCCTTCCAAGGCCAACGTTCCACTAAAAAAGGGCCAATCCCCCTAGGTCAAGCTCTGTCAGGGTGCCTCTGGTGGAATGTCCTCCTCTTCTCTGGTGCAAAGCCCCTGATCCATCTATGTCTGTCTCGACCCCTTGATGGGGTCTCAACATCCATTTGATGGGCTCTTCAGTCCCATGGAGGTCCGGACTGATCATCTCCCCATGTGTACCGATCCAAAATGGTACCTGTCTATCGGGCATGATCCTGCACATCAACAACTACGCCCTCCACAGGCTCATCAGTCATAGGGATCATAGTGATGTCAATCACATCTCATCATCAATATTATTAAACATGTGCATAAAATCCCTAATACATCAGTTAAAAGCTCAAAGACATTACACAAGCCTGTAATACAAGTTTGGATAAAAAGACAAGGTGTCCTATTGGGCTAGTGTCCACTGGAAAAGGAAAGTTTCCAAAAGAGACCTCATCCAAGCCTTGTAAGTGGGTGATGTGGTCAGGGGATGTCCAAGCATGTGGGTGCAATGAGAGCCAAGGATGCAAAAAACGTTACCTGTGGGTGCCTTTGTAGAAGGCGAGTTGTACCTGTCTCGGATGCATTTTTTCCAAGCCCATTCTTGCCTTTTATCCTTTATTTCTTTTTGTTCAAGAGCTAATCAGGGGACACTGCCTTGGCGTGGTGACTAGTGGTGACAGCGTTACCCACAAGTACTTTCACATAAATGAGAAGGATGGCTCGTGATGAGACCCCCTTTCCCTTGGCCATGCAACCAAGAATCATTGCCCTGACGTGGTAACCAACTGGTGGCAATGGCATACTGCTAGGTACCCATGGACCTAATAGGTTGGCTCGTGATGAGACCCCCTATCCTCTGGTTAGGTCTTTTTTTATTACTTTTCTGGGTCCCTCTTATTTCTTGCTGAGAAGCCTTTTATTTCTTTCTCGGGGATCCCTGGGCGAAGCATCTCAAGGTTTTATTCTTAGGCTTTTAACTTTTACCATCTTGCTTTTACCTTCTGGGCCTTTAGCCCCTTCTTCCCACGAGATAAGGTGTAGTCCTGAAAATAGGTCAACCCAGTGCCCGAACAAGTGGAATGGGATAAGTGAGCGGGGAACAAGATTAAACAATGGTGTTATGATGGGAGCGAACGATGGATTTTCAGAAATCCCCCCAGTGGCAAACCAAAACCTATAGACACAGGCTTGCTAGGGCACCCTGTCAATCCCCCCGAACATGGTCAAGTGGGCAAGTGTAAGATCCAAGTAGTCGTTAGAAATAAAAGGAACCAGATGCACATATTCGAGGGTTTTGATGATCAAAGTGACACATACCATGATACATGGACTAATTACCTCATGGAGTAAGAACCATCTTTGACACAGGACCAAGTCGATGGTGATGGATGCTGCTACTACTGACAAGATAAAGATGCTGGAAGAAAGAAAAGGTGGGCCCTCCAGGGCCATGCTAAAGTCAATCCTGCTCTCGGTACTCCGTGTCTAGGACTTGTGGGCCTGGAGACATGATCTCCCGGTTATCCCTAAAAGTGGGGGATAACATTTGGCTCCAACTGGGGGACATGTGCTCACCACAGAGTGCATGAGAACCTTAGCATCTCTGGTGTAACCTACTGACCTGCTCGATCTTAATAGAAACATCAGTACCAAATTTGGGTGGTAATGCCACCCCAACATACATAGATATATATAAACTGAAATAAAACAATCAATAATGCAAATGTAAATCACAATACTTGTGCTTGTTGGTTGGATGTTGGGTGTAGTCAAACAACCAGTGAAGCCAATCCAACAACGTCCGACGATACTTGCCTTTATGCTTCATCATAAACCAAAATAGTGATAAGTCGAGCACAAAAATGTCATGGGTTAGAATATATATCATATCATTGGAAATCACAAAGTCCAACTCATGGAGGCGGGTGGGAGGGATAAAATCATGCCACGTCAATCTCTGATGAAAGTGCTCAATCCACTTCAAGAAGGGGTCATGAAAAATCCAAGATTCAGAACAACGACTCAATAGGTCTGCAAACTGGCCACCCAGGACGTCTTCACACTCTAAAGGGACTGACAAGGATCCAACGGATAATTGGCAAACTCTTAAGGGAAAGTTGAAACACAGAAATGATAGACTTGAACTTGTAGTTTTCAACCAACCCTTGTATTCTAGGGTTTGCTTTAGAGGAAACTCAATATAAAAAATATACTTCCCAACTACACCTTTAATGAAATAACAAGGTAAAGTAATAACAGGTGGCTGGAGAAAAAGGTCATGAGAATCCTTCTTTAAGCAAATAATGTTCTTACTCCTATCAAAATCCGATCACAGTGGTGGTTGATAGTCATTTTCATAGGATAAATCTAAGTCCTCGGGGGAGTACTCATCAAAGCCCTCAAGGTAAGACAAAAAATCGCCAGGCAAATACGGTACTTGGTCAACCTTGGGTGTTTGGGGAGCATCGGTAAAAATCTCATCTCCTTGTTTCAACTGGTCAAGAGTAATTTGTTGTGATAATTGCAAAGGCAACACTTGGAGACGACTCTCTATGTCATAGATGGGATCCATATCATAACCAAATACATCCCACCTACGTCTCCCAACATGTATGAACTCATCAATATCAACTATGTCAGTATCAATATCATAACATGGGGGGTTCAAAACGTTCAAAAGCGCACCCATTTCCTCCTCTTTTCCCAAATCATGAAGTAGACAATCATCGAAATCTTGGAGAGGAGGGTAACTTACCTTTTCTTCTTGTGCGGGAACTTCGAGGACTTGGGTATCTTTAACATGCATTACTGTCTCATCCTCCGGAACTACCCCTTCATCTTCAATTCTGCAGCAATGAAGGTCTACTTCTTTCGGGGATTCCATTTCTCCTTCATTTTCTGAATCATGGGACAAGTTGTTATTGGAATCCTGAAACAGAAAGCAACTAACCTCATCGTCCTTTTGTTGTGCAGGAGAAAAAGGCTCTTGGATGGCCTCATCAGAGGGAGGAGCACAAGTTGGTACTTCATAATCTTGCTTAGGTTCTTGCTCATTAATCATGTCTTCATTCTGCTGGTCAAAAACTTGTTCCCTTCTTTCTTGGGGATCATCAGTAAAGGTTTCAAAGGAAACTAGTTTTATCAAATTGAGAGTGTCCACAACACATTCATTGATTTTGGACAAGGAGAGATTTACCTCGATTCAAATGGCCATGTTGTGAGCTTCTGTAAGTGTTTTTAGACCCTTTTTATTTAGTAGGAAGATTAAGTTCCCTAGAAGTCCATTGGCATAGAGATACACGAGGTACTTGCCTTTAGGACAATGGCTTTCAGGAATCTGGTATAGCAACCTCTGAAACCTAACCCCGAAAACTTTGACGGTCTCATCCTCTGTTTGTTTTATGCACTCAAGTCCTTTCAGTAATGATTGTATATCTTCCAATTTCAAAACTCACCTCACATGAAAGATTTCTTCAAACTGGTCCATAGATGTGATGCTGGCAGTTGGAAGACTATCATACCATTTTCTAGCCTCTCCATGCAGAGTGGCAGAGAAAAGGTTCATTCCCAAGTCTTCAGCGTCATCACTGACAGGGTGGTGCTGAAAGAAAGCCCAGAAATTGCTCATGTGATAATCGGGTCTTTCTCCATCGATGCCAGCGAATCTAGGGAGCCATTTTTTATACCAGGGGGGGCATTTGTCTAGGATATCCCGAGATTTTACTCATGTCTAAAGGTTTGAAGTTCCCCGGATCCCATTGTGAAGTCATAGTTGGTTTTGTCATCAGTGGAGTCGCTAGATAGTTTTCTTGAAACTATCAAAAGTTAAGGGAAAACACCCAGTGGAGTCGCCAGGTAAGCTTGTAAGATAAATACTCTAGAGGCAAGCCTTATCGAAAAGTGTCATCTTGAGGAAGGTTTGACTCAGTGTTCCTCGACAACGACACCAAAATGTTATCGCACAGTTTGTAGCAAGGATAAAAGGCTAGAAATTTGAGAGGCAAACTAGCGTAACTGGAACCAATCCCACCCAATGTCACCACAATGGGATGGTTCTTTTTGTTTAGGGTGATAAGGCCTAGGGGAGACGTCCTCGGTGACCTGGAGTTTTGAGAAGGCAAAGGATTATAAGACAAGGATAATTTCCCCCCTTACAAGTCACCATCGAGTAGATAGTCCGGCTAAACAACCAATAATAAAGTAAAACCCCCAAAGAGATACACCTGCCTATGACAAAGCAACAACAAACTGATATATGCAAGCTTGATCAATGGGTTAGTACTTCATATAAATCAATGACTATCTGATACACATATAAGCAATTTGATAATAAATATTGACGAAGTCAATGTTTATAAAACAATAATAAAAATTAAGTCACTTCTTCAATAAATGTTGGAACAATATGGCATTCAATGCAACAAATCAATACTTCATTCAATTAATGCCTTTAACCACCATTCAATTGCTTATAAAGAAAAAGTTTAGCTGCACCAATGATATTATAACTAAAGATGATGACAACAATAGGTTAGTTAGGTTAGTTCTTAGGCTAGGGTTAGTAGTTAGGGTTTGATTCAAGATTTTGAAAATGATTGTGATCAAGTTCACTTCAAAGCAAGAGGTCTTTAGATCAATGCCTTAGGGTTAATGAAGTCAAAAGTGAAGGACACAAGAGTTGAAGGATCAAGATAGTACGGCTAAGGACTAGAGGGAGAAGCTTTGAGGTGTTGATGGAGCAAAGCCTCAAAGTCAAAACCCTAGGGGAGAGAAGCTCACCTTGGTGTAGGGGAACTAGGACTTGATGCTCTCTCCTCCTTCCTTAACTCAATGGCAATCACGGCTAGCTGAAGAAATAGCATAAACCAAGACAAGAGGGTTTGACGAGGCAAAGTGTTGCTACAACAAGGCTCTACCAGCAAACCCTAGAAAAATCGATCCAAAGTGTAGAAGACATAGGCTTTAAGGCGTCTCCTTATTCTTAGCTTGTAAATAGTAACGGCTAGCAAAAAGGAAGAAAGAATGAGAGTGTAGCTACGGCTAAGATCTCTCCTTCTTCAAACAATAGCTGAAAAATCTCTCAATGGGGACATGAGACAAGGACCTACTTGTGTGCTTGTCACATAGGGTTTATTCAACAAAATTATAAATATATGCAAGAAATAAGTAATGCAACCGTTCAATCAAGAAGTTTTGCAGAAAAATACTTACATATCATCAAGAAAAAGCATAGCAAACCCTAGTTGTAACACCTTCCATTAAGAGAACTGCCAAAATATGTCAAGAAAGTCTTCCTTCAACAAGTGTGCCTCACAAATTCAGCCAATAACCCAAGAGAGGGCGCAAATTTGAGACCTCACTATGAGTGAGTGTGAGATGATCCAAAAATGAAGGTAAAAATCCTTCATTTATACAGTACCATGACCTAATTTTACATTTTAGGTCATGAAAAAGGCCGACAAGGCCAAAATACTAAATCATATTATTTTTTATATTAAAATGTCATATTAAAACCCTAATCAAGCTAAAAAGAGACATCAAGCCTCTCTAAGGGAGACGTTAGCCCCTTCTAGGGAAAATGGGGCATCCTGGAGCAAAACGTTAGCCCTCCTTGGGCTTCTCCAACCTGCCACACGTGCCAATACTGCCCAGTCTGCCTCCCAAGATGACCATAAGGCTGGATGACGTCATGGTCATCATGGGTGACGTCTTAGGCCTTCCAAGGTCAACGTTCCACTGAGAAAGGGTCAATCCCCCTAGGTCAAGCTCTGCCAGGGTGCCTTTGGTGGAACGCCCTCCTCTTCTCCAGTGCAAAGCCCCTGATCCATTTTTGTCCTGTCTCTGCCCCTTGATGGGGTCTCAACATCCATCTGATGGGCTCTACAGCCCCATGGAGGTCAGGACTAATCATCTCCCCATGTGTACCGGTCCAAAATGGTACTTGTCCGTCGGGCATGATCCTGCACATCAACAACTACGCCCTCCACGGACTCATCAGTCACATGGATCATAGCGATGTCAATCACATCTCGTCATCAATATTATTAAACATGTGCATAAAATCTCTAATACATCAGTGAAAAGCTCAAAGACATTACACAAGCCTGTAATACAAGTTTGGAGAAAAAGACAAGGCGTCATATTGGGCTAGTGTCCATTGGAAAAGGAAAGTTTCTGGAAGAGACCTCATCCAAGCCATGTAAGTGGGTGATGTGGTCAGGGGATGTCCAAGCATGTGGGTGCAATGAGGGCCAAGGATGCAAAAAACGTTACTTGTGGGTGCCTTTGTAGAAGGTGAGTTGTACCTGTCTTGGATGCATTTTTTCCAAGCCCATTCTTGCCTTTTATTCTTTTTTTCTTTATTGCTTTTTGTTCAAGATCTAATCAGGGGACACTACCTTGGCATGGTGACAATTGGTGACAACGTTACCCACAAGTACTTTCACATAAATGAGAAGGTTGGCTCGTGATGAGACCCCCTTTCCCTTGGCCATGCAACCAAGAGTCATTGCCCTGATGTGGTAACCAGCTGGTGGCAATGTCATACTGCTAGATACCCATGGACCTAATAGGTTTGCTCATGATGAGACCCCCTATCGTCTGGTTAGGTCTTTTTTTATTACTTTTCCGGGTCCCTCTTGTTTCTTATTGAGAAGCCTTTTATTGCTTTCTCGGGGATCCCTGGGTGAACCATCTCGAGGTTTTATTCTTGGGCTTTTAACTTTACCAACTTGCTTTTACCTTATGGGCCTTTAGCCCCTTCTTCCCACGAGATAAGGTGCAGTCCTGAAAATAGGTCAACCCAGTGTGTGAACAAGTGGAATGGGATAAGTGAGCGGGAAACAAGATGAAACAATGGTGTTGTGATGGGTGTGGACGATGGATTTTCCGAAATCGTCCCAGTGGAAAACCAAAACCTACAGACACAGGCTTGGTAGGGAACCCTGTCAATCCCCCCGAACATGCTCAAGTGGGAAAGTGTAAGATCCAAGTAGTGGTTAGAAATAAAATGAATCAAATGCACATATTCAAGGATTTTGATGATCAAAGTGACACATACCATGATACCTGGACTAATTACCTCATGGAGCAAGAACCATCTTTGACACAGGACCAAGCTGATGGTAATGGATGTTGCTGCTACTAACAAGATAAAGATGCTGGAAGAAAGAAAAGGTGGGCCCTCTAGGGCCATGCTAAAGTCAATCCTGCTCTCGGTACTCCATGTTTGGGACTTGTGGGCCTCGAGACATGATCTCCCAGTTATCCCTAAAAGTGCGGGATAACAGGCTTCTCAACAGGAAACAGAGGGACCCATAAAATAATAAAATCAAGACCTAGTTGGAGGATAGGGGGTCTCATCACGAGCCAACCTATTAGGTCCATGGGCATGTAGCGAGATGACACTACCATTCAGCTGGTCACCATGCCATGGTAGTGGCTCTTGGTGGCATAGCCAAGAGAAAGGGGGTCTCATCACAAGCCAACCTTCTCATCTCCGTGAAATGTGTTGGCTCTGGGGCAGACCCAGGGTTCAACGCTTAACAACACACCAACAAAACCTCGACTACCGACCCTTTTGGCAACACTTGCGAAGCAGACGAAGTCTCACCCGAGGCAGAAGCAAGGGGGTTACAGGACGTAGGTGTCTATAACCAAGCTGGGACACTGATTTGTGATAATGACACTTCGCAAAATGTTCTGTTAATGCTTGGAAGGTGACATGCATTAGTTTATTAACCCTTTTAACATCGCAGAACATAATCAAAGATAGATCTAGTGTGGTAACGACAAAAGACTATACATCTTAAACACTTAGAACTTAGCATTGTGAATTAGATCTAGCATTTTAACATAAGCAAAGCATTTAAGCAACAAAAGATCTATCTTATTATACATCACAATCAAAGCACTAAGAGAAACATAACAGAGATAACATTGCACAAAACAAACCATGAGACACCAGATGTATGTGGTTCACCCCAGGGTGGGGCTACATCCACAAACCGCTTTGCCTCTTTATTATTCGCCCGAATCTTACATTCATTCACTCCTGTGCACTAAGCCACAGAGTCAAGCTTCGCATCGGACAAGAGATCTATGCACTGAGCACCAGATCCTCCTTCCAAAACTAGGTCAAGGCACAGAGCCAACCCTCTAACAAGCACAAAGCCTTAACTCACATACATTCCTTTGTACGAAGCAACTCTGTTCACACAGAACTACATTCACTTCCCTTTCTTGCTAGCTACTTCTACAATACATTCTTCTTTATTTATATTTTACAAACCCTTACAAGAAGGCCTAAACATGGGAAGACCGCATGGGTCTACATCCCATAAACCCGTTACAAAAACCCTAGAGGACCCTTTACTGGGTCCACATAGCCCGCAAGATTGGTGAGATCCGTGATCTCAGCTGCGCCTGGGCTCCTTCTTCGACCAACGTGTCGAAGTCCAAAAGTGGGTCAAAGCTGACCAAAGTTTCCCCAAAACTTGGTCGAGGGCCAACAAAATGTTTGTGTGTAACATTGTCACCATTGGTCACCATGCCAGGGCAGTGTCCCCTAACAAGTCTCTTGAAAGAAAAAAAAATAAGATAAAAAGATAAAAGGCATTGAATGGGCTTGGAAACATTTGCATCCATGACAAGGTGTGTCTCACCCTCTTCAGAGGCACCCACATGTAAGCCATACATTCCCCTGTCATCACTGCACCCATTGCTCAAACATCCTTCACCACCTCATCCACTTACATGGCTTGGATTTGTCTTCACCTGGAAACATCTCACGTCCAATGAGAATTAGCCCAATAGGACCTCCCAACGTCCTCTCCAAACTTGGCTTGTAGAATAACATAACGTCTATGAGCACTTGTCTGGGAAAGGGGGTTTTTATGCACATGTTTAAATAACTTGATTATTAGATGTGATTGACATTGCTATGATCCCTGTGACTTATGAGCCCATGGAGGGCGTACTTGTTGTTGTTGTAGGGCCACACCCGACAGACAGGTACACATGGGGAGATGATTAGTTTGGACTTCCATAGGGCTAAAATCCCACCAGATGGATGCTGAGACCCTAGCTAAGGGCAAAGACAAGACATAAGCTTGCACCAGAGAGAGAGGAGGACATTCCACCAGAGACAACATAGCAGGCCTAGGTCTTTCCCTCCTACGATGATGTTGGCTTGGAAAGGCCCATGACATCACCTCTATGACCCTTGACATCCCCAGCGTTTGATGGACACTTTGGAGGCAATTATGTGCCAAGTGGCACATGTGGTTTGATCTAGAGGCCTTGGGAGGACTAACATTTTGCTCCTGGAGGCCAACGCTTCACTAGAAAGGCCTAACATCACCCTAAAGGGGCATGGCGTCACCATTCCTGCTTGATTTAGGGTTTAATTTGTCATTTTTATGTAAAAATTAAATATTACATGTAAACTGGCCATGTCAGCCATTTTGACCTAATTCTGGTCATTGTAACTGTATAAATAAGGGATTTTCCCTTGTATTATTTCATCATCTTTCACTTACACTTAAGTGAGGTCTAAAATTTGCGCCCTAGTTAGGGTTACTTGGCTGAAATTTAGTGCGCACTTCTTGAAGGAGGCTATTTTTGGAGTATTTTAACATTTTTCTTGGTGGAAGTGTTCAACTAGGCTATTTGCTAAATGATTCTTGGTGAATGTAAGTAAATTTTCTGCAATTCTTCTTCATTGAATGGTCATGGTTGTATTTATATTGCATCTATTCTAATATTATGAAATTGCTAGCTTAAAACCCTAGGAGGCTAAAAACACATGTTATTGTTCTTGCCTTAATAACTTTCACCTACTAGATTATGCTAGAAAATCGATTTTCTTGAAGCTTTTTGCTAAGGGCCTTGCCATTGCAACACCCTAGCACGTTTTGCTTCATCTAGCCATTATCTACTTCATCGTTGAGCTAAAGGAGGAGGAAAACTACTAGGGCCTAGGGTTACCTACTTCGTAGTTGCTATTTTCACCCTAGGGTTTGGTGATTGAAGCTTTGGGCTACCAACACTTCAATTATTGACCCTCTTGTCTCTAGTTCTCTTATTATCAATTTGTTCCTTCAATATTTCCGCTGCTAAAAGAGACTCCATTTACCCTTAAAAACTGATCTAAGCCTTACAATTGAGTGATTGATGAAATCCACCCTCAATACCATTGCCTTAATCTCTCTACTAACTATTCCTAACCTTAGAATAGACTAACCTACTAACCTATTTGTTGTTACAAAAGTAAGCTACAACCATCTATTGCAACATTAAAAGCACCTAAAAACAATTGTAAAGTTGATTTATACACTGCCTAATTTGCTTCTGACAAATGATAGTACTTTGGTATTAATAAGTGATTATTGTGGGTCATTTTGAAGCACTTTCAAGGCATTTATTGTGAAGCAATTATCTCATAAACATTGTTGCTATAAAATTTTGTTTGCTTCATCATATATCAACTATTGCTTTTATTGATAAAGTCCATGGTTTTATGAAGTACTAGCAAGCTGTACTTGCAAAATATATCTTTTATTGTTGCTTTGTTCTGGGCAGGTACATATGAATACTTTATTACTTCATTGGTTAAAACCCTGGGACTTTCTAATCAATGTGACTTGTGAGAGGGGATACTTTTATAGATACTTTAACCTTTGCCTTCTCAAACCCCCAGGTCATCGGGAATGTCTCCCCTGGGCCATCAACCCTAAATAGAAAGAGGTATCCTATTGAGGTGGCAGTGATAGGATAACCTCATGTTTTGCCAATTTGCGTCTCCTTAACCTATTCCTTTGAAATAAGTACAAATTGTGCGATAACATTTTGGCGCCATTGTTAGGGAACATTTTGTCAATTCTCCTCAAATACGACACTTTTCGGTAAGCCTTTATTTTACAAAGCTTACCTAGCGACTCCACTGAGGGTGATCCCCTTATCCCTTTTGATAGTTTCAAGAAAACTATCTGGCGACTTCACAAATGACGACCCGTAGCGGACGTTAGTACACACTTTCTTCTCCTCCCGTAGTTCCTATTACCCCTATAGATCCTCCTAAATGGTCTCACAAAGAACTTTTTGGCCTGTTGGACTTAATTAACACCCAAGGAGGATTACATGATCTCCCCAAAGAGGCCGATTCATGTATACCCAAATTCTCGAGAGAAGTTGGATCTTATGGCAACTCACATTGGAATAAGTTTTATGAGGAATATGAATTTCACCAATCGAGAGAAGAACACCCTGACACCTTCATGAGGCTTTTTGCAAGCTCACTCATCGGGAATGCCAGAGGCTGGATTAATGGTCTTCCGAATGGAAGCATCAAAACCCCTGAAGATCTTGAACGAGCTTTCAAGGACAGATGGTGTAAAAAAGAAAGTATGGCTTCCTTTTACTCTCAATACCTCGAAGTTTGCAAACAAATAGACGAAGACGTTAGGGAATTCAATGATAGGTTCAACACTCTCATTAGCAAAATTCAACCCAATTTTCTCCCAAATAACATTACTCTCCAACATTACCTTAACTCCTTTGAAGGAACTTTACAATTTACCCTCAAGGATCGATTACCTACAACCCTAGAAGAAGCTCAAGATGTTGCCTGCTAGATTGAAGAGAATCTTAAGTTCGGCGGTGCCATCCATCAGGTCAATTTTTTGAACAATGGTGACATCTGAGAGCTAAATAAGGAAAGCATGGGAGGACCTGAGTATGACCTCCCAGTGATTCTAGAGGTAGAAAACAATACTTTATGAAATGGAGCACATGTTTCTCAAACATGAAAGATGCCTTAAATTTCTCAAAACAACATGAACCCTCTAAGGATCTAAGTACCTCTGAAGGAATCACTCAGTTAGAAAGGTCACTATCACAAGTCCAAAAGCCTCTTTCTATGAGACCTCCTCAGACAATAAAATCTCATACTCCAAGAGAACAAATTTGTCTGAACACTTTGAACCTACGAAATGTTGCAAGAGAAGAAGATGATCCTAAGCCCTGGTCATGCAAGGACTTCTATTTTGAACGTTATCTCCCAAATGCTACTTATGAGAAACCTAATTTTGTAGATTCTGTATTCACCATGTTCACGCCAAGTCAAATCCAAGAAAATCAAGACACGGGGAAGCCTAGGATTGAATACTTGGGCCAAACAAATGAGAACTCAAGGGTAAAGCTTGAAGGGCCCCATGTGTATGCTGGCAATCTACCCTGACATTTCCCAAAACCTAGCAATAATAGGACCAACCTGAGCACTAGTATGGCCTATATCTTACAAAAGGTTAAAAGGATTCGTGAAATGTTGGAAATCCCTTCTTTGACAAAGAAAATCCCAAATGTCCAACTATCATTTGAAGAAACTTCCACACTATTACAAACTGGTCATTTTGAGCAAAATGAGCAAACACCCTTTTTCACATCCCTGCTAATAGATGATCAGGGACATAGTGACTACAACTTGGTAGATCCATGCTTATTTCAAGGTTGTCCCACTCTTCCCTTGATAGAAGAAGACAATATTAGTGAGATAACATGGACTAAGGGAAAGGGTGATCAAAATATTCCTAGCAATCACGAGAACAATATTGCACTAGATAGTGATGAGGTGTTGCATTTGCACAAAACATACATAAGGGATAGTGCTTCGGTAGGACCTCACCCAATCGTTCTAGAACAAGAAAGAGATACAAATTCGGGTGATTATCCTGACAATGCCTCTGACATCTCTGAAGACTGGGATGATTATTCTTCTACACAAGAAGATGACTATTTGATAAGGTTTAGAAGGAGAGGAGTTGGCTTCGTCAAATGGGAAGGGGATGATATCGGAACTAGCGAAACACATGAGCCAACCAAAGAAAGTCTTCATGTATTTTTCCCTGATGATTTTCCTTTTGCTTCAGAGGAAGATTTCGATCAAATACAATGGCCAAAGAAGGAAGAGTATCAACAACTCTTAGACAAATACAAGGACAAAGAAGTTGGGGCTGTCAAATTATTAAATAAAGGAGAAGATAACATACTAGTCCAACCATCCCAACAAGAAGTTTTCACAGCAGAGTCACACCCTCCTCCCTCAAGACAGTACACCAGGGTTGTACAAGAAACGACCAAGTTTAAAACCAAGGATTACAAAGAGGGAGACACAGTCTGGATGTGGGACACAAAGAAGGGAGAGCATACTAATGTCAAGGGAAGTGCACAATTTTGGTTTGGACCCTTCAGAGTTGGAAGAAAGTCAGTCAATGATGCCTACTATTTGTTTACATTGGAAGGAAGAAGGCGTCCATTACCAGTTAGCAGGCACCTGCTCAAACCCCATCAGGGGAAGAGACTTGACTTCACAGGTAAGTATAGGTAAGTAGGTAGGAATTTGCATTCATTGTATATACCATCTACATTTCATGCTAGAGTAGTTGTATTTCCATTTGTATATATGCTTGCTTTCATTTTCTATACCATATATGAGTCGGGGGTGATATCACCCCAAATGATTACTAATAATTTTTATTGAGATCAAGTAGGTCACAGGTCATGCTAGAGATGTTGAGGTTCTCATGCGCTCTACAGTGAGCACATGTCCCCGAGTTGGAGCCAGATGTTATCCCCTACCCTAGGGATAACTAAGGAGATTATGTCTTGAGGCCCACAGGTCCTAGACATGGAGTACCGAGAGCCATATTGACTTGAGCCTAGCCTTGGAGGGCCCATCCTTCTTCTTCTTCAACGCCTCTATCTTGTCAGCAACAACAACATCCATCCTATCGACCTGGTCCTTCAGCAACAGTGGGTCTTTCTCCATGAGGTAATGAGTTTGGGTATCATGGTGTGTGTCACTCTGATTCTCAAAACATTTGAATATGTGCATTTAATCCCTTTTACTTCTAACGTGTGCTTGGAATTTATGCCTTTCCACTTGTCCACACTTGGGGGGAATGAGAGGATGCCCTAACAAGTTGGTTCCCATAGGGTTTGAGTTTCCACTGGGCGGGTTCATGAAAGGTCATCATCCATTCCCACCATACTTATCACTTTCCATCTTTTTCCCTCTCATCCATCCCCTACACTAGTTCGGGCATTGGGTTTTCCAAGCTAGCAAAGGGTTGTACCTTACCTTGTGGGAAGAAGGGGCTAAAGACCCAAAGGGTAAAAGTAGTTGGCAAAAGATAAAAGCCAAAAGAACAAAACCTTCAGATGCTTCGCCCAAGGATCCTTGAGAAAGAAATAAAAGACTTCTCAACAAGAAACAGAGGGACCCATAAAATAATAAAATCAAGACCTAGTTGGAAGATAGGGGGTCTCATCACGAGCCAGCCTATTAGATCCATGGGCATGTAGCGGTATGACACTACCATTCAGCTGGTCACCACGCCAGGGTAGTGGCTCTTGGTGGCATCGCCAAGAGAAAGGGGGTCTCATCACGAGCCAACCTTCTCATCTATGTGAAATGCTTGTGGGTAACATTGTCACCACTGGTCACCACGCTAGGGCAGTGTCACCTAACTAGTCTCTTGAAAGAAAAATAAATAAGATAAAAAGATAAAAGACATTGAATGGGCTTGGAAACATTTGTATCCATGACAAGGTGCGGCTCACCCTCTTCAGAGGCACCCATAGGTAAGCCATACATTCCCCTATCATCACTACACCCATTTCTCAAACATCCCTCACCACCTCATCCACTTACATGGCCTTGATTTGTATTCACCTGGAAACATTCCACGTCCAATGAGAATTAGCCCAATAGGACCTGTTGGTGTCCTCTCCAAACCTGGCTTGTAGAATAGCATAACGTCTATGAGCACTTGTTTGGGAAAGGGGGATTTTATGCACATGTTTAAATAACTTGATTATTAGATGTGATTGACATTGCTATGATCCCTGTGACTTATGAGCCCATGGAGGGCATACTTGTTGTTGTAGGGCCACACTCGACAAATAGGTACACATGGGGAGATGATTAGTTCGGATCTCCATAGGGCTAAAAGTCTACCAGATGGATGTTGATACCCCAACCAGGGGTAGAGAGAGGACAAAGGCTTGCACCAGAGAGAGAGCAGGACATTCCACCAAAGACAATATGGCAGGCCTAGACCCAGGGGGGTCTTTCCCTCCTACGATGCTTTTGTTCTTAAAAGGCCCATGACATCACCTTTGTGACCCTTAACGCCACCAGCGTTTGATGGACACTTTGGAGGCAGTTATGTGCCAAGTGGCACGCGTGGTTTGATCCAGAGGCCTTGTGAGGCCTAACGTTTTTCTCTTGGAGGCCAATGTTTCACTAGAAAGGCCTAATGTCACCCTAAATGGGCACGTCGTCACTATTCCTGCTTGGTTTAGGGTTTAATTTGTCATTTTTATGTAAAAATTGGATATTACATGTAAACTGGTCGTGTCGGCCTTTTTGACCTAATT
>ML822881.1:60966-72212 GCA_009831015.1 Picea engelmannii
ACAATTCAGTGAGGAGACTGCAAAGCTGGAGTCTTCAGTAGAGTGGCCACTTAGTGCCACAAAGAGAGATAAAGATAGCAAGGGAGATCGAGCAGATCTGCCCATTGAGGAGACAGAAGTGCAGCAGAGAAAACTGCATACAAAGAGCCAGCCACTGGAGCAGCTGGATGAGGTAGTTGAAGAAATCAGAAGGTTGATGTTCAGTTCAGCAGCAGAGACTACCAACAATGAGAAGCTGAGCAGAAGGTAGCCTGCAAGAGCAGCAAAGCAACAACAGCAACAACAATGAAGCAGAGGACCAGATGGACAGCTCCACGGGAAAGTTTGAGATCCAGGTGGATTTCAACACTAGAGAAGAGGAGCTCATGATCAAGAGATCATGATTTTTCTAGCTGAGGAGTATTATGCATGAGCATCACTCCACGTCAGCAACATTCCATCCAGCCAGCACATCTAACACGCATTTATTGGAGAAAGGGAGAGGCAGCTTTCTCAATTTTGAAATTCAAAATTTCAATAAATTTTGTAAGGCTGTAAGAGCCGACCACGCATCTGTTCAGGAAGTGGTTGAGGTTGCCTTAAATGGTAGCCTGCAGCGAGCCCAGGACGTAGTCAGGACTGGGCATCCATTTATGTAATGTAGTCGTAGGAGCCGCTCTGTGATAGCGATAGCTCAGAGACAACGATTGAGGATAAGCTCATGGGAGCCCTCATTTTGTAATTAATAAAATTAGGGATAGAGAGAGGAGGAGAATTCTAAGGTAGAGAGATCTCGAGGGAGAGAACTGAGACTCTTTAATAGTCTAGTTTTTGTAAAAAAAAAAAAAACATTTTGTATAGACATTTGGAGATTAATACAAAGAGCAGTTTTTCTTGCCTATGAATTGTCTATGTCTGTTTATGCATTTGAATGCCACTTGTATGCTGTAGATATAGGTTATAGATAGTTTTTATTATTTGTTTGTGAGTTTGTCGGTTTCTATCTGGGTTCTTTAGGCCATGCAAGGAGTGCACAACAGAACATTGGAAGTTCTGTATCCAACGCAAGGAGTGCACACCAGAAAGATTTACAGACTCAAGGAGGAGCCTCAAGGTTGTTGAACACCTTGGAGGACGAGATGTGCAAGGGAAGGCATAGAGAGAAGAGACAAAATCTCTAGAGATTCTGTAGAAGCTCTGCCAAGCGAGCATTGAGCTAGTGCAAGTGTGCACAAGAAGAACTCTTTGTCGAGTTCAAAGACAACTAGAGTTACTGAACACTCTGTAGGCTCTGCAAGGTGTGCATTGAGCAGAAGAACGCCAAGTGGGCGTAAGGAGTTTTCTTTTCCAGAAACTTCTCGAATCTGAGTCATTCGAAATCTCAGGAGCACCAGGAGTGTGCGAGGGTGGACTTGTTCTAAGTCCATAAAATCGTAAGAGAAAACGCAAGAAGAACGCGCCGAGAGAAAACCTTTCGAGGTTTCTGAGTTGACAAAGCTCAGGAGGGGAAGCGTTTCTATAACGCAGACGAGACCCAAAGGAACCAGGCTCGCAAGAGGAAGAGTCGAAGGTCGAGACCTTCGAGACTTAGAAAATCTTCTAAGTCAAAAAGCCAAGAAAGCTCATGAGGAAGAGCACAACTGTCATTGAATCTACGTCTAGGCAGTAGGAGGAGAGCGCGCAAGGAGGTCAGATCTGGATCGTCAGATCTAGCACCAAGGACCGATAGCCGTCGGATCCGGGAGAAGGTGCGAGGGGTTTAATCCCTGGGAAGCCGCACAGAAGGGTAGAATGGACAGAAAAAACTTCGAGGGAGAGGTGTCGAGTTGTCGTGAGCCGTCAGATCCAGAAAAGGTGCGCGAGGTTTAAACCTCGTAACAGTGGAAGGAAGAGGACTCATCAAGTCTCGAAAGCATCAGGACTATCCATTTTGGAGGACAGGTGGCAAAGATCTGGATCATTTCGTGAATTCGGGGTTCGTGAGTTTGGAGGGAAGACCAAATTCTTGGTTTCGCGAAGTCCCGAGTTGCGAGGAGCAGAGAAGGAGATCCAGACCATTGGATCCAAGTCACGGGAGGACCGTTAGATCAGAACCTCCGCGTGGTATCGCGTATCGGGGGTTCGGGGGTTGAAAGAGTTTCTTTTCGACTGCATAAGTCGCGAAGTGCCGAGCGCCAAGGGCTCGTGAAAACACGTGGCACATCCATTAGGTGGGGACCGCGTGGTTGACAGGTGGCCTAACAACAAATGCCCAGAGAAAGGTGGAAGCGGGTGACAGGTGGTGGACACACGTCACCTTGGAAGGAGTCAACCCATCGCTGACCTTTCACGTTTCGGGGTTTCGTAAAGGAGGAGCACGAGGGTTCAACCCTCCAACTCGCGAAGCCACGAGTTGCGAGTAGTGCTAAAGGAGTCAACCCATCACTGAGTTTTCTTGCTTCGGGATTTCGCAAAGGAGGAGCACGAGGGCTCAACACTCCAACTCGTGAAGTCGTGAGTTGCGAGTAGTGCTAGCACTTAGCCCTAGCCGGTGGTTATGTGTGGAAGGCGCTAACAAGGAGGAGTCATACTCGTATCGCATCTCGGGTATCGACGTTTGGAGAAACATGAGTCGAGGGTCTTCGACTCACGAATTCGCGAGTTCGCGAGTCATGAAGGGAGCTTGTGCTAAGGTAAGGTTGTGGTCACATGGAAATGTAAGGCTCACGCCTGGTGTTAAGTCGTGCAGGGCGGGTTTTCATGAAGCACCTATGGATTCGTTCAAAGGGTTCCAGTAGGAGCCTAAAGAGCCATTTTGGCTTAGAAGAAGATCGATCCAGAGACCGGGAGGTCGCATAACCCTGCTGAGGTAGGGGGTCTGCATCAGTTGGCTCATGATGAGACCCCCTTTCCCTTGGCCATGCAACCAAGAGTCACTGCCCTGGGGTGGTAACCAATTGGTGGCAATGTCATACTGCTAGGTACCCATGGACCTAATAGGTTTGCTCGTGATGAGACCCCCTATCCTTTGGTTAAGTCTTGTTTTATTACTTTTCTAGGTCCCTCTTGTTTCTTGTTGAGAAGCCTTTTATTGCTTTCTTGGGGATCCCTGGGCGAAGCATCTCGAGGTTTTATTCTTAGGATTTTATCTTTTACCATCTTGCTTTTACCTTCTAGGCCTTTAGCTCCTTCCCACGAGATAAGGTGTAGTCCCGAAAATAGGTCAACCCAGTGCCAGACAAGTGGAATGGGATAAATGAGCGGGAAATAAGATGAAAAAGTGGTGTTGTGATGGGAGCGGACGATGGTTTTTCAAAAATCCCCCCAATGGAAAACCAAAACCTACAGACACAGGTTTGCTAGGGAAACCTGTCAATCCCCCCAAACATGGTCAAGTGGGCAAGTGTAAGATCCAAGCAGAATAAAAGGAATCAAATGCACACATTCAAGGGTTTTGATGATCAAAGTGACACATACCATGATACCTGGACTAATTACCTCATGGAGCAAGAACCATCTCTGACACAGGACCAAGCCGATGATGATGGATGCTGTTGCTGTCGACAAGATAAAGATGTTGGAAGAAAGAAAAGGTGGGCCCTCCAGGGCCATGCTAAAGTCAATCCTGCTATCGGTACTCCATGTCTAGTACCTGTGGTCCTCGAGACACGATCTCCTAATTATCCCTAAAAGTGGGGGATAACAGATACAATTTATGATATGGAAGGATATCTTTGAATGTTGCGTTTACAACAATCATACAATGTTCCTAATAATTTTGACATTTGGTAACAAGATGATTATATAATTACATAAATTTTCCAAGCACCCAAGGATGACCCAGTGCATTGTTCTCCTGATGATTTTCGGTCATACCTTGAGGATTTTGATGAGTATTCCTTTAAGCACTTGGATTTATTCTATGAAGAAGATTATCAACTGTCATTGTACTCAAATTTTGATAAAGGTGAGGATGTTGATTTCCTGAAGCAGGATACTTGTGACAAGGTTGTCCAACTCCCTTCGATTGTTTTACCTTGTTATGTCACTAAGGATGTAGTTGGGGAGCATGTTGTTGATATTATGGTAGATGCGGGAGGTATTTACCTCCACATGTAAACCTGACGAGAATAGAATACTCTGGGAAGCAAGAAGAAACCCTAATGAGTTGGCTAATAACCCTAGAAGACATGTCGACTCAAAAGGGTAAATTGTATTAGGTTATTAGCCTCCAAGAGAAAAAGTCGACCAGAAGAAATAATATATATTGAACAGACAGATACCCAAAATGAGAAGTCGGCCCAGGTAGTTAGCCAGAATTACTATAAATACAGGAGGCCAGTCTTCATTCTGGCAAGGGTAGTCTTAGAATTGTAGAGCAACACTTGTGTGCACTGCAGTGCCTAGTTTTGTGCGCAGGTTTGGAAGAGAGCTGCCATTGCAGCTGCTATAGCTAACAGATCACGTTTGGCTTGGACTATCTCTTGGTTAGCGTTTGGACTATCTTATCAGTTCTTGTTGGTGCGCTATCCTTGGGGAAATGTGCGCTACCCTTTGTTTGGCTATCTAACCTAGGGTTTGCTTCCAGAATGATTCTTTGTCAAGGTTAAGGTGCTCGGAGGGTAGCTTTGGCCTATGGTTGGGTGACAATAGCGATATTATCAATGGTAAAATGAGCACATCCATTATATTCTAACAGGTTATGGGCCCACACCTCATTCACTCAGTTTAACCGCTGGAAGAAACATAGCCATAAGGATATTAAGCTCGTTGAAGCACTGTCGCTAGGGTTACTAGTAGGTGCAGTTGCAGAAATCCTAATCCTCTCGTTGAGGCACCTTAGGTGAAGGGATTGACCTAATTTCCGAATAGATCAGTGCGCGCTAGCCTAGCACATCCCCTAGTACTTTCAGGAAGCCAAGATGTCAAGTTTGAGTTTTTCGTCAGATCTAGGGTTGACCAAGTCAAAGAAGCCATGACTTACTCTTTGAAGTCATAAAACAAGTTAGATGGAGCTTCTAACTTCAGAGCATGGAAGACAATTATTGACCTCATCCTTGCCAAGAATAAAGTGCTAGATATCGTGAAAGGAAAGATCATGAAACCAGCATTTGAAGAAGGAAAAGAGAAGGAACCACATAACGTTGCAGTTATGGAGAAGTTCAAAGACGGTGATATCAATTCTATGAGTATCATAGTGGAATCTATAAAATACCACTTGATACCCTACATCTCCCATCTTGACTCACTGAAGAAGATGTACGATGCCCTAACAAACCTCTTCTCAGTCAGAAACATTGGACAAATAATGAGTCTGAAGAATAAGCTCTGTGATGTAGCATCCCGCTCTGACGCACACTGAACAAACTTATTCTTTGAGGACACTTGCTTGCAAGTCCAGATTATTATATTATTAAACTTTTGATTGTTTTGATTATGAGGCGTTATGGGTTGATGACATGTTGTTTTGTTGCATTGACATAGACAGGTGCTATTGACTCAGTTTTATTGAGTGTGCAAGATTTCAGACCTCGAGGATGCAGAGTCATCGATGGAACCCCTTGGACTCCGGATCGAGTCGGGGAGTGAACTATTAGGGTTTGATTGTTTTATATGTGATATTAGTGCATCTGATTAGATGATGTGATTATGGATATATTTCTGATATGATTTGTTGATGATGCAGGCTGACGATAGCTTGCCGACCAGACTCACATGTGGAGTAGACGGACCACGAACGATTACCAGAGATGTTGAGGGAGAGGTGTGGACATCAGCTCTGCCATAGCCTACTAGCACTCTCTCCATGGCTCGAACTGTAGGTTAACGATTACCTAGTTTGAGGAGACCCACAATGCCATGAGGGCCGAATGCGACAGTCGCTCATGATGATTCTAAGGGGTGCGCAATAAGGCATGGGCCTTATTCCTTAGAGGCCCTTAGTCACCCACAAGATCACCTAGCGGAGCGTTGACTCCAGGGGTTATTGATGTCTACCAAGTCAGTCAAGAGGCGAGTGGCACCCTTGGAGCACACGTTGCATCCTGAAGGGCACGTCGCATAAGAAAAATGGAAAGAGGCGAATGACACCCTTGGAGCACGTAGTGCGTCCTGAAGGGCATGTCGCGCAAGAGAAACAGAAAGAGGCGACTGGCTCCCTTGGAGCACCTAGTGCATCCTAAAGGGCACGTTGCGTCGTTAGTTAATAATTGGATAAACTTAGATGGATTTAGGACAATAAAGTGTTAAGGAAGATTTGAAACCTTTCCCATAAAAAAAATGTGTTGCCCAGCCTGGGAAAATAAGGTCTAGGTCTAATTTTTGCTGGTGGTAAAATTTTACCTTTTTATAAAAATAATAATAAAAAATAAAATAAACATATATAAAAAATAAAAAATAAAAAATAAAAAATAAAATAAATCATAAAGATAATATTCATTAACCTTGTGACAAGAAGGGGGTAAGCAATTAAAGTGATTTCTAAAAATCTTTTGGGATAAAACATAAAAGGGGAATTATTGTTTTACTTTATTATGCTAATTAAAAATTTAATTCATTAAAAAAGGGGAAAAAGGGTAAGTTTTTGCACATGCCTTTTTGAGTTTAATTAAAAAGGGAAAAGGGGAAAATCTAAAATAATTAGGAAACTAGTAAAAAGCGGAAACCTTAAAAGAAAGGGGAAACTCTAGGAAAAAGCAGTTAGTCCAACTTAGTAACGTATCTACCATTTAAGAACTTTTTAATTTAAATTGAACTAGAAAATTAATAATGGGGAAAGTCATTAAAACCTATAAGGGATTTTGGGGACACCTAGGAGCGATTCCAGGAGTGACTCTAGGTGGGTGAGGGAAATAAGGGTAATTAATTAATTAAAGAAATTAGTTTTTGGAGGAATGAAGGGAATGGGTGACACATGTACGAGGAGGATTTTTATGAATTAATTTATTAAACTTTAAATAAAATGGGATTATGGGAAAGTAAGGGACTTCAAAACTCTATATAATGGAGGGAGGAGAAGGATGAAAGGGGTCTTCTGTTTTGCGTAACGTTACGTTGCAGAAATCTATACTTGACTGACTTAGCTTGTGGGAGTTGGGATACCCAGCTCGGTGAGGAGTGGTAGCTCGGCCATGCGAGGCGAGATGGGAGCTAGCTGATTCTCTGGATAGTGTGTGTGGCCCCTTTGCGACTCGGGGGGCTAAGGGAGAAGAAGAGTACCCCTAGCGTTGGCTGGGAGGTACCGGTGAAGTCTCATCGGTCGGCAAGAAGGAGTGCACAGAGCGTGTGGGACATCAACTCAGAGCAGGCGATTGGGCAACGATACGCTTCCTTTATTTTTGCGTGGTAGATTGTTAGTATGATTTATGCTTTCAGATCTGCATGTTTAATTGGGTAAGTATAATGATTGTTTTACATTTTAGTTGATGACTGAATTTTTCCATAGCCCTTAGCTCGATGATTGATTGACTCCCATGGCCTTCGACTCCCAGCATGTATTGACCGCCCTTAGGTGTATTGATTTGTGATGATTGTGGTTGTTTTTGTCTTTCGTCCCTAGCTCATCAATCCTCGCTTGAACAGTCAGCTAGGAGCCTGATCTACGATTCTCTTCGACATTAATAGACCTATGGATCTCAATGCCCTACTTTTTTGTGCATGGATGATGAGCAAAGAACACTCCTGTGAGCCGTCTACCTCCGTTGTTGTCCTTGGTTGATTGTTTTCTTGCACCTTCTAGCAAAAGTACCTCTGAGTATGGATTCCCTTGCGTCCTTGTAGGGTTATCTCTGCGCTTGTTTTTGTCTCCGCGCCTTAAGGGATAAACTTGGAATTTCTCCACGTGTGGGCTGATAAAACCTCTGTGGTAATTTCAATGACTTTTCCTTTGGATCTTTGCATTTCTCTTACTGTGCTCTACGTTTTTACATTTTTGGTTGTGTTTTTACGCATGGAGGGATAAATTTACTCTGTGTTTGATGAACAATTTAACTCTACATTATGGTGCATTGATGGGTACATTTAACCTTGCRTTTAATATTGATGGATAGTTTATCTCTGAGCTCGTAATTCTGTTGCCAATAATTTTCCTTTTAAATGTTGACGACAATGTAATTTCCAGTCTGGTGYGTTTTTCCCAGCRTTTTTTTTCTCTCTTTTAAATAAAGACGRCATTGTGATTCCCTTMTGGTGTGTTTGGCATGGTGAAATTCCAGTAAAAGAATGTTTGCATTTTCCCTGTTATTAACCAAGAAATTGCCAGTAATAGAATGTYCGCGTTTTCCCTATAATTGACCAAGATTTTCTAGTAAAAGAATGTTTGTGTTTTCCCTGTAATTGACCAAGAATTTCCAATAAAAGAATGTCTGTGTTTTCCTTGTTATTAACCAAGAAATTGCCAGTAAAAGAATGTTTGYRTTTCCCCTGTTAATGACCAAGAAATTTTCCATTAAAAGAAGGTTTGTGTTTTCCTATTGACCACGAAATCACCATTAAGATGATGTCTATGTTTTCCCTGTAATTTACCACGAAATTATTGAATGCAACAATTTGAGSAGCTCCTGCAAATTGTCGAGGATTTAACTGGTGTAACAACRTTATGTCCCCTCATTTGTGTAGCATAATTGGCTGACTRCRTTGCTGATTGAGTGGATACGATTTGCCCTTAAAGGGGTTTGAGCTTTGTTGTTGATTGCACTGTGTTTTCCCCTAAATTGTTGACCGTGTGTTGTCGTTGCATGGCCACGTTGCCCCTTATTGTGTAGCATATTGGGTATTTGGTTTACTGCGTGTTGCGGATGAGTGGAACAACGTTTTTCCTTTAAAACTGTGACGACGTTGTTGTTGAATGACCACGAGCCGATCCTTCTGCAGTTTCAAATTGTCTTTTATCCTCCTTCAATTTGAGTGTACCCAGTGTTCTCACTGCTAAACATAATTTTTACAACGATGTCTTGGGTCCATTAATTGCCATGATTTTTGCTACAGTGAGTTAATGGTCAACAAATTCCTTCTTATTGATTAATTGCCACAACGAGTTAAATGGTTAACAGTTATGTAAATCACCTTATTATTGCGCTATTAATTGTTATGTTAACAGTCATGTAAATTGACTTGCTACTGTCATATTAATTGTTATGTCAATTAACATGTTAATCGCCTTGCTATTGCTATATTACTTGTTATGATAACAGTTATGTAAATCACCTTGTTATTGCGCTATTAATTGTTATGTTAACAGTCATGCAAATTGCCTTGTTACTGTTATATTAATTGTTATGTTAATTAACATGTTAATCATCTTATTATTGTTATATTACTTGTTATGAGAATAGTAAGGTAAATTGTTTTGTTATTGTTAAATTAATAGTTATGTTAATTGCCTTGTTATTTTCTATATTAATTGTTATGTAACTGCTATGTTAATTGTTGTTAAATTGCTACAACAATGTTATTAGTTGGCAGTTTCATTCTCAATGATAATAGATAGCTAGTATTGTTAGTTTGGTCAATATAGCTAGACTACATGTTGAGATTTAATTGTTCATAAGTGTTATAATGGTAGCATTCTACATTAAGATTCTTAATGTTGTTATGCAAGTTTATGGCTAGTTGGATGGAGAATTTTGGATTAATATAGAATTGTCCATTTAGGTTGTATTAATGATTAAAATTAGATTGGTGAGTAAAGACTAGATTGCCAATTTTAGACTTGCTAAATTGATTATAATTGAGGTTAGATGGTATTTATAATTATAGTTTTAAGTATTGATTACTTAGACTTGCAAGATTGATTGTGTTAACGTTAAATTAGCGGGTGCATTATTGACTAATTGTAATTTTGACGTGCCCCGTTTATAATGGAACCCATGTTAAAATAGATTGTAATATTTGACTAGTTTAGACTGGGTGATTGGTTGGGTCATGGACGATGTCGTGTATTGTCTTCCGCCATCCCTTGTCTTCATTCTCTAGTGTTTCGTCGACCTGTTGTGGGGGTATGGGTGCGGTTTTACTTTCGGTATTCGGTTTCTAGCGCATCGAATTTATCTAGAGTCCTCGGTCCAGATAGGATGTGTGGTGCTAAGGTCATCGATGCGTCTATCACCTGGGGACAGCGTGATTCCTGATGAGGGGATCATGGCACACCCTATGGGATAGCGATGAACGAGAACCTGGCTTGAGTCGGTGCGTGTTGTGTGAGTGTAGTCGAGCGTGGTAAGTTGTTTGGGCACATGGGTGGAACGCCTTCACGTGTTTGGTTCGCACACCTGGAGGTTCTAGTCTTGTTCGTCAACGTCGTTGTGCCGGGAAGGGGAAGTTGTCCCTTAACTTGTAGGCATGTCTTGTTTGTGTCGGGTGGGTAGTCGTTCCTCCTTGTTGTCCTATGCATGTTTCGCCTAGTTGCCTTGTGCCACTGAGTGGATTCATAGTTGCCTATTTCCTGGACCGCGTGCTTGTGTTCGTCATCTGTGGTGTGGTTAAACTGTTGTCGTCGTCGCCTTCTTGCCTCTTAATTCTTAAAAAAAAATAAAAATTGCTTCGCCTGTAGCAGTAACGAAGGGGTTGTTACACGTGACATGAAGATGAATGATGATGACATCATAACATCATACTTTGTGAGAATATCTCAGTTAAGAGATCAACTACAAGCTATTGAAGAAATCATTTCAGAGAAGGAATTGGTAAACATAGTACTCAATGGTCTTGCCAAGACGTGGGATGCATTTTCCGCAAGCATGAACACAAGGAAGGAGTATCCTACATTTGAAGAACTTTGGACTTGATGTGCTCAAGAAGAATCCATGATCAGTGCAAAAGAGAAACCCCAAAAGAAGTACGATGATCAAGCCTTCACAGCAAGATTCAAGAATTTTAGGAACAAAAGGAAGTTTAGTTCAAAGAGGAAGACAAATCAAGAGAAAGATATTTCAGAAATACAATGCTTCAACTGTCAAAAGTATGGTCACTACAAGAGTCATTGTCCTGAGCTAAAGAAAAGGAAGGAGAAACATGAAGCATTAGTTGCCGAAGAAAAGGAACCTACAAAGAAGACTAAGCAGGATGAAAGAGACTTATTCTTCTTAAGGTAACAATACTCTTCTTATTTCTTATACATATCTTGTATATCTATCTCTTAAAAGATAATATGTTCCAAGAAGAACTATACTTATGGAAGAACAACAAGATAAGGATTGCTATCATTATACAAGTAAGATAATACACATGA
This sequence comes from Picea engelmannii, assembly GCA_009831015.1. Classification (NCBI taxonomy): domain Eukaryota; kingdom Viridiplantae; phylum Streptophyta; class Pinopsida; order Pinales; family Pinaceae; genus Picea; species Picea engelmannii. The sequence continues at coordinate 72,152 of ML822881.1, forward strand.
AAGGATACATCAAACAAATCATGTGGAAGCTATTACAAGATAAGCCAAAATCAGAATCAAT
>ML822882.1:0-14087 GCA_009831015.1 Picea engelmannii
ATGACAATTAATTAAAAATAAATTAAAGAAATCATGAAAGGACATTTCTACAAAGAATTTTAAATATATAATCTGATAAACACACAGAATGATATTCTAACAAACACTCGGTCTCTCTTTCACAGAAAGGTACACGCTCTTAGCATAAATTTGTAATTGCGCCGTTCAAGAAGTTATAAGTTTGTTTTTCTAATAGGAAGTTTCTTGCGGAACCATAAAGCCGATTTTCAAAGGAGTGCAAGTGGGAAGCAAAAGCCATAAAGCTGATTTTCAAAAGTGTGTAAGTGGAAAGCAAAAGCCATGGAAGTAAATAAATCCACAATCTTAGATAATTAAGTTTTTTAAGAAATTACGTGCTCTATTACAGCCCAAGGTGGAATATCTGCATTGTATTTGTGTTTTATCTTTTCTGTATAAGAGATAAGGAATCTGCGTTGTATTTTTTTTTTATTCTTTCTGTATAAGAGATACAGAAAATACAAAAATCTACATTGTATTTGTTTTTTATAATTTTTTTTTAATAATCTAAAATTGTATTTGTTTTTATCTAAAAAAAATTAATAGTTTAAAATTAAAATACGTTTATTATTCAAAAAATTATTTAAGCTACTAAAATTAAAATATGTAAAGTTAAATAATTTTATCATGAAAAACAAACAATTTTATGTTAATTATTTTATGAAAAACAATAAAGACAACGAGACACAACACACCAATGAAACTGGCACATAACCACAAGAACGAGATCGAAATATTCACCTTAGTAGTTGTCTAATCCCATTAGAACATATATGGTTGGAGTTACATATGTCTTAACACAATTCTGTGAGATATCAATATTGCTCTGTTAACGAGCTTCTTCTCAAGCATCAATGATATGAAGATAGAAGGCTCATCTTCCAAAAATCAATAATATATTAACAATCATTGATGTAGCATATATTGCACACTTCTGATATCTGGATGAGGTAAAACCAACATATCATGTTGTCGTTCTGGGAAGAGAAGCTAAATGTCTTGTTAGTAAACAAAATAAAAAGCCTTGACATAAGCTAAATCTACAACCACAAATGATAGTCTCTGCCATGAAAAAAAGATGCCAACTTGTGTTTCAAGATACAAAAGAACAGAGAAGGAATTCTAAAGGAAAATGGCAACATAGTTATATTTTGGATGGAAAACTCATATAATAAAGGTTTAGAAATAGTTTTTACGCAGAAGCACGTTCCCAGTAGCCACCAACCACTAGCCACCAAAAGAAACAATTTGTCAAATTGATTAATCTTTCAAAATAATGATGCCTTTTTTTGGTAGTTATTGGTGAATGGGAAATCTAGTTTTGATATGTTTGGTATCATCTTTCTTTTAAATTTTGAAATCTTTAAAAATGTTTTCAATCCCTGAGATTACAGTTCCTCGTCCCAAACCCAAAATTAACTATTCAGAAATACTCTACACATATCTATCTCACCACAGGACAATTTGATTTTGTCTCTATTTGAAAACTAGAAAGAAAAAGACTCTCTGTGATACCTTTATTACTCACGGAATCCACATCATTCTAAACCTTTTAATACATTATTGATTATGTTTTTCAGGACCCCGTGGCATTCACTCTGCGCCACATCCAAAAATCGTTGAAAATGCCCATGTAGCCAATAGGTCCCAGTGTAGCAATGTTTGGGAACTTCTCATACATGATTCACAATGTGAATTTGCCTTCAAACAATTTTTGTTAAAAGTCTGGCTCTTAATACATACGAATGACTTGATGAATTTTATCCATAAAATTTGACCAGTCTCCTATGCTACCAAGTGAAGATTTCCTAGGACCATTTGGGTATCTTGAGATTACCAGAAGAGTAACACTATCAATTGTCTAGTAGAAAGTGTTAGCACCAGAAGTCACCTCAGGATTGTGGCAGAGGTAAGCCCAGTACCTATCAGGTTATATGTCACGGTTAATGGATTTAAAGAGGTCAAATGGGGCAGACTCAAGAGAATATCGTTTTAACTCAGAAAACTGTGGTAGTATGCACAAGCAAATGAGGTCTTGATCAACTTCAGCCAGTAAGTTGTAGTAAGGGTGAGTAGGAGGAAGAAATTGAGGAGAAGATGTAAAGGTCTGCTCTGGAAATCAGGTCTTCCAGCAGCCTAAGGAGGAAAAACTCTGAAAACAAGATCCTCTTGAATTCAAAGTTTCAAGAAACTGAAAACACTATAACTTCATTGCAATCAAACATCCATTACAACACAGTCACCACAATCCATGCAAATCCTTCAATCATGAACATTCAGTATCAGATGCAAATAAGATGGAAATAGAAGTTGACTTTCATTAAACAAGAAGTCTCAAATCAAGTTACATAACCAAAGAACTAGAGATTCATTAAAATATTACAATACGAGAGATTAGCTCAACCATCGACCTCTAATAAAACTCAAAACTACATACATACACTCAAAAATTCACCCCGCAGAGGCGTTCTTGAACCACTCCATTAACGTTTTTTCAGTCAGTGCCTGCTTTGTCAGATTGTGCAGGCCTCCTCATATCAGATGCGAGCCATGTGTCGTTATGTGCTTTACAAGAAAAACTGTCCATAATAGACAGTTTGCCTTTATGGCCGCTCTCTGCATGTTTTCCATTTATGGGGTGAGACGAAGTCTCAACTGCCGCCTCACTTTCATGAATTGTCTGCATCAGGATCAGGACGGGGCCGGGTCAACTTGGCACCTGAAAAACGTGGCGGCCTCTTTCTGTGGCCAACATTGGCATTTCGGCCCCTGGCATAGCTCACGTGAACTTTGCACCTTTACCCTCATGCGACCCTGGGTCATGACCCAAAGGTTATCTCCACAAGCGCTCCAGGATTTCTCCCTTCGGGAATCCTCATATCACTTGACAACAAAATCCTTGACTCCAGATTTGACGAAATTGCCCTACTCGGATCAACGGTCGAGCTTTCTTTCCATCCGACGGCTGAGGCTCCTCGCGATGGGTGCCAACCTTTCCACATGACCTCCGGCTGTGACCTTGGGCCCACTCTCGAGTGCTTTGCGACTTTGGGCTTTGGGTGCACTGATGTGAGCCACTCTCGACTCTATTGATCCCCAAACTCCCGAACTGGAGCTTAGCGAGCGCTATCTCCCCTCCGATATGTGCGTGCCTTAGCACAATGCGCCTCGACTTTGGATGACACACATTTGTGGGTTTTTAAGCCCCCTTCTTTCACATTTTGTCACCCAAGAGCCAAATCCAAAGGAAAAACACCCCCCTGGAAGAATATGTGATAACAAAAAGAATAGGGAACGAGCAAATGCAATCATTTTTTTAAAGTGGGTTTTCTAATTTATCTATATCGAATGCCTAGCTGTAACAAATTTCTGATTTATTGGCATCCAAGAGTTGTTTGTGATTGTCCTTATATGACAAGGATATTTTAAGTAAATTCCATAAAGTAAAGTTATAAAATTTATTATTATGCGTGTAGAGAGTTCTCAATTCACAAGTGACAACACACTTGCTTACACAACACATGATGAAGCAAGAGTAGATGTGTGGTTTCTCTGTCAACACGCGATGAAGGATGAGAAGATGTGTGGTTTCTCTGTCAACCGATGACCATGACAGATGTTGATAGAGGATGTTGGGAAATGATAGCTAAAACCACTGGGGTTTCCAATTTATACCGAGACTGAAAAAACAACTCTAGATGACTATCATTTTCAACGGACCTTGAACTTGTACATTTTGAAATGGGATAAAACAATCAAATTTTGTCAGTTGCAGCAATTACCTTAGATAGTGTGTTTGCCTCCCAGGTTCTAGGTCAACCCGTAAGCGATATCCTCCATGTGTGCCAGGCCTAGCTTGTGTTTGCACAGGGCATGTTGTGTTTTTATCCAACGATCTCCACCATTCAAAACTCATCTGGTAAATCCATTCCACCGAATCGCCTAGGGTGTTTTTGTGGGTTTCTCTTCTTCTCTTGAATTCTATTTTTGCATTGGCCCAATTCACTAATTTATTTTTCATTGGATTTATAGAAAACCAACCTAGCGCTGGATGGAATGGCTAATATCAATCCTGTGGGAGTTTTAAAGCTCACAAACATGACACAATCGTATGTTGGGCCATGCCCTGTATCCATTTCCACTATAGTTTAAAAACTACTTTTTGCCTTTCACTGGGACCTTACATGATTGTTGTCTGGATATTTTTTGCACAAAGTCTCTTATGTTGTTAGCATGTTGTAGTTGCTTCTCCGACTGGTTATCCTAACCCTGCAATAGATCTAGAACTATTAGACGGACCGTGCCTGCTATAGGTCTGGAGGTGCAGGTGGTTGCAAAAGCATTTGCTGAAGAAGAAGAATGCAAGCTCGGTGGGTGGTGGGAAGTAGGAGAATAGCAACAATGGATGAAGCACGAAAGGCTCAACCACTGCATTTGTAGAGGTAACACTGACCCTCACTGCATTTGTAGAGTTAACACGGACCCTTAAGTTTATCAATAATGTAAACTCTCAGAGCAATGAATAAGCTTATCAATATAGAAAGTTTAATGGTTTTTCCAATTTTATATTTGAATAAAATTGAAAAATATTTTCAATGTTACAAAATATATTTAGGAAAACATATTTATGTTACATTAAATATTTATGAAAATAATTACTAAAAGTTTGTGTCAACTTTAAAATTAAGTTAACAAATTAATAATAAATATAATACAATAAATTAAATAGTGCTTTCACTCTTTCCAAACAAAGAGTAAATCCAGTTCAATAAGCAACACAACAAACAAGTGAACAAATTAGTGATAAATACAATACAATAAAATGAATTAAATTAAATTAATAATAAATATAATACAATAAAACAAAGAGCACTTTCACTCTTTTCAAAGAAAAACATTTTAATTAATAAGCACTTTCACATTGCTTCAATTGCGATAAAGCAATTTAACTTAGTGGCACCCATAGGTCCAAAAAACGCACCGGTGCTATAAAGAGCACGAGACTGGGCCAAATTTTTCATAATCCATCAGCGTGGTGCATCTTATTTGATGCACCACTAAAATACATGTCCATGTGACAATAAGTGTGGAGCATCGGTGCGTAAACGCTAACAATATGCATCACGATAGGTTTTGAAAAATAAGCATAGCGGTGCATCTTCCATAAGATCCCGTTTCCGATGCGTTAGTAAGACAACACATCACTAAAGAACATGTCAGTGCTTTAGTAAAATTGGTGCACTAGTGCTTTCAGTTTAACAAAGTGCATTGGTTATTTTATAGCCACAAATTTTAGCGTAGTTGTGTGTCTTGGCTAAGGAAATGAACTGGAGCAGTTAAAATAACTACACCGAGAAAATATTGTATGATTTTGTGTGTCGTGGCGTTTCATTGGATGCTCTGTTACCAGTGCTCTATACAACCTAACGTACCACAAAACGTAATGTCAGTGCTACAATAACACGGTAGCACCGTTGCATACATATTAATGCATCACACCACTTAAGTTGTAAGGAAACAATTTAACCTAATAGTGCCTTTAGGTACACCAAATGCATCAGTGTTGTAAAGAGCATGGCACTGGGCTGGTCATTTCACAATTTAATGGTGTGGTGCGTCTTATGGGATGCACCACTAAAATACATGGTGGTGCGACAAGAAACATCTCGCATTGGTGCGTGTTAGTAACAACACCACATGGTAGTGTTGTTTGTCTGATATAGAGCACCGAAGATGTGGCGTAGGTTCTGTTTTAGGTGCACTAGTTACTTTTTTACATTTTTTTGCTAAAAATAAAATAAAATATTTTAAATACAAGTTATTTATATATGTGTGTGTTTTATAATTTCAATTTGTTTTATCTATATATGTGCCTAACAATATTTGTATGTGAATAAGAGATGATGACGATGAGAGGAGCAACATCAACAGTATCAGTTTGAGACACACACATTTCTACATGAATGGGAGGCTAGGGAGAGGGAAAGGGAGCTACTCCCTCACCCTATTTCATAGTAGACACATGCCCTTTTGATGGATGTTGGCCTCCTCAAGTTTTGTCAGGAGGGTACATCCCTCAGGAGAAACTCTTCGTTGTTACAACAGTTGATCCGTCATTGGGATCATGGGCGATAGGGGTTCAACGTCGGTCCCAATCTGTGGTATCATCCCATGGAGCAGGATGTTTATTTCATCACTGGGTTGTCTAGGAGGAGGGAGGCTTTTCCACAGTTCCCTAAGCTACCACAGGGTGTTTCATAAGAGACCTAGCTGACAGATGTGCATAGATATGTTCGTTTGGGCATTCATTCCTCTTCAGAGTTCCAGGTTCTTGGTGGTTAGTTACGGCTATGTTCATTTGATAGAGAGGAGGTTAGGCGCCCATGCATTATTATCTCGACACTGTTGCATTATAGTTCTGATGGGAAGCACATTAATTTCTCTTTGTTGCATTATGTAGATATTTTAGTGTAGAGGCCCCAATTGATTAGGTGGTCGAAGATGTTTTTGAGACAATTTTGTTTTGCATTAGATCACTGCCGTGTTGTTTTAAACAGGATGAGTTTCTTCCCATTCGCATCAAAATTATTTACACTATTTTTTGAGAAGTTTCATGCCAATCAGAGAGCAATACCCCACTTTACTGCTAGGCCTATGCTTGATGCGCATATGCGTATGTGGGGGTAGTTTTTTCCCAAGAAGAGCCAACTCAAGTTTCCCATTACTTCGGTCAATAGGGATGTATGTGATTTATTGGATAGAGAGGACAATCTTGTCCTTGATATTATACACTACCCATCTGAAGGTATGGATTGGAGAGGATGTCCAAACATCCTATTTATAGCATCCGAGAAACCAGATGAGAGATGCAATATAATCATTATGTTTTGATAAATCTAGTTGCATATTTTTATGTCTTATTTGATGCACATGTAATTTATTGTAACATTTTTTTTTCAATGATCTTATTATTATTATCTAATGTTTTGCAGATATTGGCACATATGTTGGGGATGAGCCTCCCCAATAGGATGAGGAGATGGATGAGGCAAAGGACCAACCTGCAGTATAAAGACTCCACATGCCATGCATGATGGATTGGGTAGTCTGGATATAGGTGGCAGATCACCTATGCGGTGTCATGATTAGCCACAGAGTGGTACCCACACAGACTAGAGACATATTATAGGTACATGATCTCTCTACGATATGGAGGAACCTGCCTCGTGACATGATGTTTTTGATGAATCATATTGTTAGTGTCATCAACCTCGATGAGAGGTTGAGGGGTCCTGCACTGTAAATGACCCGCTTATGAAATATAAACACAAATGCAATTTCCTCATTCTTTTATTTTAAAATGAAAGATGCTCATTATTTTAAAATGACTTGCTTATTATTTTAAAATGAAATATGCTCATTTCCAGCGTGTATATTAATAAATAAATAAAATAAATCGTACAACACCTAAAAATTGTAAGCCTTGTTCCCATTTCAGAATGAAACCAACAATAATTCCAAATAGCATGCTTTACCCAAACGAGTTTTTCAAACCATGCGCACTGATGGTCCTAGACAAGATAATGATGTCCTTTGGCCCCAACAATACTCAAACGTTTAATTATAAACCCAATCCAACTAGTATGGGCCTTTGGAATATTGTAACCATGAAAAATATATGGCCACTCAAAAAAATAATAATAAAAAAAATGAGTGAAATAAAAAGGAACAATAGCCCAAACTCTTGTAACCAAGTAAGAACAAAGACCCAACAAATGTGATAAACTACTCTATTTTGTCAACACAATGACATAACATGTTTTCTTAGTGTGAACATATACATCATTAGAAACACCGAAAAGGAACAAAATACATCATTTGAAAAGGAACAAAATGATGACAATCTATTAGTTTGCAGTCCAATGGTTTCATCAAGATGTTAGTACATAATGCTATTGAAAACAATATTCATAAAGTGAATATGAAAAAGATGAATAAGCATTTAGATAACAAGCATGTCATGCGTGGGGTAGGAAGGGGTTCCAACCTGGATTTGCTTTTTCCAATCCTCTAGGAAGGTTGAAGGGTTCATTATTTCATTTTTCAGATTATTTTAGTACTTGAAATTTAAACTGAACTTTGTGTCATAGTTTTACGACCACAAACCTTTACAAGATCATGTCTTTATGTTAGTAACAAAGGTATTGGAGGAAATAGCAGTTACTGCATAGTTTGAATTTTTTTTTTCCAGACAAAGATATCTACAAATGGTATGCAGAGAACTTGATATCCTAATGGTGGTAAGTTGAGTCCTATTGGGGAATTGGTAAAGACTGCATTTGTGTGGTTTTATAATTTGAATACTTTTCACCTGAATACGCATCCAAACACCAATATCCATTTTGGATTAAGTTCCCAAGATTTCCAGAATATTGTTGTGCGCGTATTGAAGCCAATGATTAATCTTGTCAAGATGATTCTTCACTAGAATATGTATCCCAATATGAGTATCCGTTTTTGGATTAAGTTTCCAAGATTGCCAGAATATTACTGTGCATGTATTGACAAAATATTGAACCCAATCAATCAAGTGCCAGTGGGGGATCAAAAGAGAGGCAATATCAATGAGGCCAAATGTTGGTGTATACATTAAAGCAAAGCTCATAGATATTCTCTCCTTTGGTAACATTAATCATAATTTCACACCAATTCCATGGATTTTTCAATAGCTATTGGTTTAATGCAGTGTAACTAACAACATCGATACATCATAACAAACACACGTCCAATTTCATTGGAAATAACCATCTTTCATTTGGAACAGATATAACCAATATTATAAGTTGTAAAACTCTGCAGCTATCATGAAAGCAAATTTTCCAAAAACCAAAGAGGTGCTACATCATTAAGATTGAATGGATGAAGGGAGACTGATACATTCGTTCAATATTTATTCCTATACACTAAGATAAATAACCCTTCTGTAGTATTTTAATTTCTTCACACATAGGAGAGAGACAAATGAATTTACACTCAAAATAGGAACATACGAGGTTTAAACACATATCAAAGAAATATAAACCTACACCTAGAGCAGAGGCAAAATTAATGTACATCATTTTAAATTCTTCATATAGAAGAGCTTAAAATCCAAATATATAGACATGGATAACTTATTTGTTCCAAGTTACAGACCAACCACCAACCGAGCGAGTTGTTTCCACCCAACCATAGGCAAATCCACAACGAACACCACCCCCTAGCTGGGCTATGATACCACCAGGGAAAAACAAGGATAGTTAACTAAAAAATTTGGGCTCTAATCAATGTTTTTCTCTACAGATTTCTTGATGACAGATAAGTCCTATGGCACCCACATACCTGTCCCACACAACACAATGAGTATTTCCTTCTCTGTTGTTTAGTACCTCAGAAATTACTCACTCTTGTTCTAATCAGTGTGTGCATAGAAGGTCTAGACTATGTCTCTAGTTTCATCAGAGTTTTCCATGTTTTCTTGTCTTCTTCTCAAGGCTACCAGCTTCCATTCATGGCTGGTTGGTCTATGATGGCTTTGGCTCTCTTCCCTCAATGTCTAACCCCTCCAAACTTTTCTCTCCCACTTTTTCTAACAACCCTCTTTTTCCCATTCGATTTTTTTTTCATGCATAATGGATAGAGAGTTCAAAATCAACTTTTCCTCCTAGTTCCAAGAATGTAGGGGAGATAGTTTTCTAAAATTTAGGAGTTGTGGCTTAGATTGAGGAATTGGTTTCCTCCACTCCTCTTAACCCATTTTTGTTTTGAAATTCAAAATTGGAATTGGGTGATGGTTCAAGGTAGCATAAGGTAGATGATTTAGATATAAACCCCCCCCAGACCCCCTCACCTTTCCCCTCTTGTGGTATCATATCCCCTAAAGGCGCTCAAGCTCAACTAATTTTGGTCTTCTTATTTATTAACTGCAAAACCAAAAGATGTACAATATTCACAATACCATGATATGTTGTCAATGTAGCAAAGTTATAAAGCATCCATGCAAAGTATTTAAACATTTAATTACAAATAATTCCAAGAGTAAAATTTGGGATATTACATCCCCTCCCCCTTGGAATAACAACGTCCTCGATGATTCTTATTCTAACAATGCCATGTCCTCATTCTTCGGCTATACTTGCAGTGTCATCTTCTTCATTGTCTTGGTACACCTCCAAACTTTAACATTCCAACATATGCCTACTTCAGTCATCAATGTAAGCATGCATACCATAACCATTTCTAATCATTAAGTCTTTCATCAACATGAATTTCCAATATGTCAATATTAAGTTCATAACTAAAGAATATATATTCACACCACAAGATCAAGGTCAATACTTATCTGTATGAATATGGATCTGATCCATATGGATGTCATGGATAGAACTCAACTCACTGTTTTCTTAGACACACCCAATGCACTCATGATCTCAAGTAGCATGTTATTCATTCAAGCCTCTTCTTCCGTGCAGTCACTCACCCTCTAGGCTCATACATCCCCTTCTCTTTTACACAGTGCCTCAGGTGATCCATCGTTTTCCAAGGATTCCTCGCTACAAAAAATTGTACAAAGACTTATAGAGTCTTATATCCAAGGCGTCCCCTGACTTGCTCTAACATAGCATAACACATATCAATGGTGATCATGAAATATCATAGGGCTCTAGCGTTGCAACAATAGCCTCTTCTTTGTGCTTTCCAGCTTAGCATCCATCATATGTCCTTTCTAGATGGATCCATCATCTCACCTATATCATATGCATACAATTACCATGAGATATCATCATATTAATTTCAATCATAATTTTTTTTATTTCAAACCTGTTTCATACAATAATCACATTCACAAGTATGAGATTATTCTCATAATGTTTGGCTCTAGCATGTGGTAATACACCATCTTCATTATGGCTTACACTCGTCACCATATCCAAGACCATTCTACCTATAATCTGAACTTTCAATCAACCAAACAATTGTGAGTGTGCATATAATCCTTTCATTACAATATTTACAACAACTCTTGAAATGATCTCATAATTCAATAACTTTAGGTTCTATATCATATCAAATGATAAAAAACTATCATTAATTATATATGCATTACTAACATTATAAGCATTTAATAATGTTAGCAAACATTTATAAGCAAATTGTTGAGTTAAAAGATCAATTCTCTTGAGAAGAAATATGTTGGCTGTCATCAACATCCCGCCACATTCAAACAACAAAATAAATAAATAAATATTTCCATTGTCAAAATAATCATTTCCAACATTGGCACCATTCCCACAAGTATCAATGGATCTCTGTTATTTTCTGTCAATCTAATCCTAAGAGGGATCTCCATTAGAGGTTTTGTCACATGAACTAGAATCAAGTGTGTTACTTAAATTGAATGCCATCTAGACCTTGAATCACATTTGATTCTCAAATTCAAACTTCAGAACATGAGATACGGGGTGTACTAGAATAAATTTCTTAGTAAAAAAAATGAATCAAAGGAGAGGAATATCTCTTGTTGTTATTTACTCTCTTTCATTTGGAACACCATCTCAAGTTCTGTAGTTACTTGTAGCTACCGTTTCCTCATGTTCTGTACATATTTTTACCCTTGGTTTCCTGATAACATATAGATAATTCTATGTGCAGTTTTCTTCTTTGTGTGCCTTCAAAGTAGTCTTTCATATAACCACTCAATTCACACACACTTTTCAGATCGTTTTTTTTTTTCTACTTAAACCTTTGATGATCATATATGTAGAAAATCAGAATTTGAAATCAAAAGTTTATCAATATTCTTAGATGACTGAAAGTGGTTAATTTATGAGAAAAACAAATTAACATGTAAGGTACTATCAATGATGGAATGGTTGATGCATCTTTTGAGAGAAATATATCTAAGAATTGTCTACTTTCAACATATATTCCATAAAGTCCCAACTGTGGGGCATAGTTCACAAAATCCCTAGTTACCCGACATAACCATGATACAATGGAAGAAAATGAGGTGAGCATTAACAAATATTTGACCACCATCAATGACATTGATGCCACCCAAAACCCGACAAAAAAATGTTTATAGAAGTACAATTGTAATTCTCATCAATTGTTTCCTTCACAAATGCAAGCATGCCATAGGTACATTCCACATCACCAAGTCCTAAGGTATCCAACACTTCAAGACATTTTACCTCGTGCATTGGCATTAATGTTGCATGCAGATGTGAAGCACATGGCTTACAATATTTCCACAGCTTCTGATATAGCTAATATATACCAACATTTATCTTGTCAACTTGACTTCTAGATATATGACAAATTTGTCATTTTTTGTTTCTTGTTTGTTTAAAGTGCACTCACACACTGAAATAAAATTCTCATAATTGACAATATGTCACTCATCTTGACAAGCTTCCATTCAACCAGATTCAAGTCCTTCATACCACAGTGATAACTTTTTACTTTTTCTTGTACATTACTTGGACTAGAAACATTTGAGAGTGACCTTCATTTAGTAGAAAAAATTCATATATGCATTGAGAGATATGCACCCCTTCCCAACAACCAAAAGAAAATAATTCTTAGAAGAAAAATGACTTACTAATCCCGTAGTCAGCAAAAAAAATTCACAAGGTTAAAAAGTATGCACCATTATTTGGTAAATTTATGCTATTGAACATATGTACCTACAACATGAGCTCAAACCTAGATAGGTGAAAAAATTCCTCCCATGCCAAATGGAATAGAAAAAAAACAAGACAACTGATATTCTGATTATTGTTTTTATTTTTTCTTTTCACTTTCTAACAAGAGTTTTCCATTCTTGGTGTCATTCTGGCCATTTCCATTCCATACAAATCGATTCACATAATTATTTTAACTATACTTGTATTTGACATCTCTATTTCCTTCTTCCCTATCTTCCCGAGAAGTAATATTCAATATACGCTAGTCTCATCTGTAATGATAAAAGCTTCATAGATAACAATATAAATTAAATATGAAGAATCTTCTGACACAAGGCATACACAAAGAAATAAACCATCCATTACTTTGTTGATACCTCTTGTATTTTTTTTGTTGTTGAAAATAAATCAATCTGCAATACCTTTGGTCATTAGATTCAATTAAAGGTTTCTTGGAAGCCTGGAAAACCTACCTCTTATTGATATTAATAAACCTCCCTTCAAAAGTTGTAACAACATTTATTTCACATTTATACCATTTAAGATAATTCCATCTCTTCATCATAAACTTGATGGTATTGAAACACATGTAGACCTTGACCACAAATTCTTTCTTTCAAAAAGGAAATATTTAAATAGCAAATCGGAAATGGCAAGCAAAGTTGCAAAATAATGGACTGACAATTGTACTGCTCCTGAACTATCAATTTCTACCCAAGAAATGTAGGTCCTTCTTTCCTACTCCAACAACAAAGAGTCGTCCAGTAAATTGTCCTAGATGAAAACAGAGGATCATGTGCAATGACAACTCAGATCTATTCATAATATAAAAGCAAAATTACAAATACATTGTGCCTTTTTCGTTGCTTAACCCTTTCATTTGCTATGGTGTGTTCTAAAACTTTACTCTTCTCAAGAGTTGACATTTATCCTTTACTCACAAACATGTATCTCAGAGATATACCAATTTCTGCTTATCTCACATTGAAAAATCAATTTAATATATATTGCACCTTTTTCCCTTTTCAAGCTTGCTTATGCTTTGCTCAATGCAAATTTTATACATGATAGGCTAACAACGATGCTCATGGAATCTCCAGTTTTAGATGTCAATACAAATATTATGTTGCCATCTTATGAACTTCCCACCATTCCATGCATGCATTGTAACATAAAAAATTCTTATAACATACAACTCTGGGGAGGTCATGTCTATTAGTATAAAGTTTATAAATAGATCCTTGATTGAATTGATAACTTCTTTTTCATTCACCCAAATCTACTCTCAAAAGGTCTAATAGGAAGGTTAATCACTAGTATCCCTATAACTTCTGAGTAGGT